>NIVC01002232.1:0-125000 GCA_002269645.1 Macrostomum lignano | reverse complement strand
CTACAGTCTATGCCGATTTCGGGACACCCACCCCACTCACCCTCTCTCTTTCTACAATGACGATATTGGGACACCCACCCCACTCACCCATCTCTCTTTTACTAGTCTATGCCGATATCGGGACACCCACCCCACTCACCCTCTCTTTTTCTACAGTCTATGCCGATATCGGGGCACCCACCCCACTCACCCTCTCTCTTTCTACAGTTTATGACGATATTGGGACACCCACCCCACTCACCCCTCTCTCTTTTACTAGTCTATGCCGATATCGGGACACCCACCCCACTCACCCCTCTCTTTCTACAGTCTATGCCGATATCGGGACACCCACATCACTCACCCCTCTCTTTCTACAGTCTATGCCGATATCGGGACACCTACCCCACTCACCCCTCTTTCAATAGTCTATGCTATGTCGAGACACACTTGCAGCCAAAATCAGTCGACACATCTGAACAATTTTTTACCTGTTTGTCTCCATCCGCTTTTCGTTTATCGGACCTCTGTCTGTGAGTTGCATGCGTTGGCTTCTCGGGCTTCTCCAGAGCTGCCATCCACAGCTTCTGATGCGCGCTAAGACACACAGCAGCGTGGGTTTCTGGGAAGGTGGAACTACCATAGGACTTTGTTATCAACGGGTAGCCAGCGGCCATTGCCACGTCCCAGGGGTGCAGATTTTCGAGAACTGTACACATGGCGGAGTCCGTCTTTCGAATTAAACTGCGCGGATCAGACGAACAAGGCTTTTATATACAATTTACAGACTGATCTCTGCGTCCTACAGACTGTGGCACCCGTGTCTAACAGACTGTGGTACCCGTGTCTAATGGACTGTGGTACACGTGTCTTACAGACTGTGGTACCTGTGTCTAACAGACTGTGGTACCCGTGTCTAATGGACTGTGGTACACGTGTCTTACAGACTGTGGTACCTGTGTCTAACAGACTGTGGTACCCGTGTCTAATGGACTGTGGTACACGTGTCTTACAGACTGTGGTACCTGTGTCTTACAGACTGTGGCACCCGTGTCTTACAGACTGTGGCACCCGTGTCTTACAGACTGTGGCACCCGTGTCTTACAGACTGTGGCACCCGTGTCTTACAGACTGTGTACACGTGTCTTACAGACTGTGGTCCCCGTGTCTTACAGACTGTGGTACACGTGTCTTACAGACTGTGGACACCCGTGTCTTACAGACTGTGGTCACCCGTGTCTTACAGACTGTGGTACACGTGTCTTACAGACTGTGGTACCTGTGTCTTACAGACTGTGATACCCGTGTCTTACAGACTGTGGCACCCGTGTCTTACAGACTGACACCCGTATCTTACAGACTGTGGCACCCGTGTCTTACAGACTGACATCCGTGTCTTACAGACTGTGGCACCCGTGTCTTACAGACTGACATCCGTGTCTTACAGACTGTGGCACCCGTGCCTTACAGACTGTGGTACCCGTGTCTTACAGACTGTGGTACCCGTGTCTTACAGACTGTGTCCCCGTGTCTTACAGACTGTGGCACCCGTGTCTTACAGACTGACATCCGTGTCTTACAGACTGTGGCACCCGTGCCTTACAGACTGTGGTACCCGTGTCTTACAGACTGTGGTACCCGTGTCTTACAGACTGTGTCCCCGTGTCTTACAGACTGTGGCACCCGTGTCTTACAGACTGACTACAGACGAGCTAAGGACAATTAGTATCTCCGAACCAGATTCCCTGCACACCTCAGAGCGCAGGCATTCCGCAGACAGGGCCAGTTGTACCTGACCAGCAGCTCCTGCTGATAGTCAATTAGATAAACAAATTTGTCCATCTGCTCAACTGCAAAGAACTCGTGCTCGCCTAGAGTACTAGCCAGCGAGGCTCCCGAGTTCGAATCCACCAGGTGGCATTTCCGATCCGTGCCGGCGGTCACCAAAAGTTTCGAGCCGGTTCTGCCGCAGAATTTCACCTGTCTCGGCCGGTACTTGTCGGCCAAAGCTGCGCTGAGATCGGCCTTGAGGCTGAGCTTTGAGTTCTCATCAAATGAGAAGAGCTCAGCTCGTCGCGAGTTGTAGATAAGAATGCTGCCAGACTGGGGTTCCAGGGCCAGCCATCTGGGCTCTGCCGATGCGTAAGGCAGACGTTCGACACTGCGAACCTGCAGTATTGGCTGCTGACTCATATCGTGATTGAGCAATCTGAGACTTGCATGTAGTGATTTAAAATTGGCTCCATGTCCACCGACTATATAGCAGACTGTTGCAATCGCACCTGTTGTCTATGGCCGGAGATATGGGCGACAGCTAAAAATAAACTTAATTGACTTATGCCCAAACTGCATTACTAAAAGTAAGCTCATTTGATTAGATTGTGAAAATAAATATACTGTATTTCAATCTTTGGCGAGACGCAATTGACACTCTGCCTCCCCCGATTCTTCAGTTGGTGCCGCAGCTCAGCCTCCTCCTCCGATTTTTCAGTTGGTGCCGCAGCTCAGCCTCCTCCTCCGATTCTTCAGTTGGTGCCGCAGCTCAGCCTCCCCCGATTCTTCAGTTGGTGCCGCAGCTCAGCCTCCCCCGATTCTTCAGTTGGTGCCGCAGTTCAGCCTCTCCCCGATTCTTCAGTTGGTGCCGCAGCTCCTCCCCCCCGATTCTTCAGTTAGTGCCGCAGCTCCTCCCCCCCCCCGATTCTTCAGGAGTGCCGCAGCTCCTCCCCCCCCGATTCTTCAGGAGTGCCGCAGCTCCTCCCCCCCGATTATTCAGTTAGTGCCGCAGCTCCTCCCCCCCCCGATTCTTCAGGAGTGCCGCAGCTCCCCCCCCGATTCTTCAGGAGTGCCGCAGCTCCTCCCCCCGATTATTCAGTTAGTGCCGCAGCTCCCCCCCCCCGATTCTTCAGGAGTGCCGCAGCTCCCCCCCCCCGATTCTTCAGGAGTGCCGCAGCTCCTCCCCCCCCCCGATTCTTCAGGAGTGCCGCAGCTCCCCCCCCCCCGATTCTTCAGTTAGTGCCGCAGCTCCTCCCCCCGATTCTTCAGGAGTGCCGCAGCTCCTCCCCCCCCCGATTCTTCAGGAGTGCCGCAGCTCCTCCCCCCGATTCTTCAGTTAGTGCCGCAGCTCCTCCCCCCGATTCTTCAGGAGTGCCGCAGCTCCTCCCCCCCCCGATTCTTCAGGAGTGCCGCAGCTCCTCCCCCCGATTCTTCAGGAGTGCCGCAGCTCCTCCCCTCCGATTCTTCAGGAGTGCCGCAGCTCAGCCTCCCCCCCCCTCGATTCTTCAGGAGTTCGGTAACAGCCTCACTGATTACAAACAACAAATAAAGAAGACAAAGGTGCAAAATAGACTAAAAACAATACAATTATCAGTTTGCCTATCAGCCAAACAAACCAGCATCATAAAACTCGAATTCGTTCATCGCATTGACTAAATTTTATTTGTCTTCCAACACCTCAGAGGGGCCCCAGCAGGCCAACATTGTCAGAACGAACATCCGCAAACTACAATAGCAACTCTGAGAACGGAAACCACAGTGGTTAACCTTCAAAAGTCCCGGGTCCAATCAAGCTCTTCAATCGCTGCCGTCGCCGTCGCGCTCGTCGTCCTCGTCTTGGCCGTCGTCGCCTTCTTCGTCCTCGTCGTCCGACTCGAAGGAGTTGTTAGGAATGTCGTACAGCCGAATCATCTGCTTGTTGGGATCCTTCAACACCAGGTACTTGCCGTTGGGCCTGTCCATCAGGGTGTTCACCAAGCACTTGAAAATGCCCCAGCAGTTCTCCATGGACAGATTGATCTGGGAGGCGAACTCGTTCGGCTTGAACTGCTGGGTGCCCAGGATCACGTGCTTGCTGGAGTCCTTGGGGTTCACGCGGGACACGTAGCCCAGCTTGAGCTGGTCTGAGCCGGCCAACAGCGAGCAGACCGTCCACTTGGCCAGCTTGAAGGCGTTGTTCTTAAGCTCGGCGGCCAGCACGGCTCCCCGCTGCGAGTCCATCTTGCTGCGCCAGTCAACGGCGCCCGGCACGCGCGGGTCGAACTCGTTCAGAGCTTTGATGTTTATGAACTGCACCTCCTCGTTGGGGCCCTGAAGTGGGTTTGGTTACTACTGTACACAGCACGCACTCCTACAGACGCTCACACAGGGTTTACAGTGGCCCTGACTTTCTAATCATCAGGCAGGTACACTCTCTGTGCCTTGGGGATGCGCTTATCGACTAAAACTTCAGGATCGAGACAAAAAAAATTCAGGATTAAGACAGCGAAAACTTTAGGATCGAGAAAGCTAAAAGTTCAGGATCGAGACAGTTAAACTTCAGGATCGGGACAACTAAAAAAACTTTAGAATTAAGACAATTAAAACTTCAAGATGAGACAGCAAAAAGTTCAGGATGGAGACAGCTAAAACTTCAGAATTGAGACAATTAAAACTTCAGAATCGAGACAGCGAAAACTTCAAGATCGACAACTGAAACTTCAGGATCGAGACAACTAAATCTTCAGGATCGACACAGCTAAAACTTCAGGATTAAGACAATTGAAACTTCAGGATAGAGACAGCTAAAACTTCAGGATAGAGACAGCTAAAACTTCAGGATTGAGACAGCTAAAACTTCAGGATTGAGACAGCTAAAACTTCAGGATTGAGACAGCTAAAACTTGAAGGATTGAGACAGCTAAAACTTCAGGATTGAGACAGCTAAAACTTCAGGATTGAGACAGCTAAAACTTCAGGATTGAGACAGCTAAAACTTCAGGATTGAGACAGCTAAAACTTCAGGATTGAGACAGCTAAAACTTCAGGATTGAGACAGCTAAAACTTCAGGATTGAGACAGCTAAAACTTCAGGATTGAGACAGCTAAAACTTAAGGATTGAGACAGCTAAAACTTCAGGATTGAGACAGCTAAAACTTCAGGATCGACACAGCTAAAACTTCAGGATTAAGACAATTGAAACTTCAGGATTGAGACAGCTAAAACTTCAGGATTGAGACAGCTAAAACTTCAGGATTGAGACAGCTAAAACTTCAGGATTGAGACAGCTAAAACTTCAGGATTGAGACAGCTAAAACTTCAGGATAGAGACAGCTAAAACTTAAGGATTGAGACAGCTAAAACTTCAGGATTGAGACAGCTAAAACTTCAGGATTGAGACAGCTAAAACTTCAGGATAGAGACAGCTAAAACTTGAAGGATTGAGACAGCTTAAACTTCAGGATTGAGACAGCTAAAACTTCAGAATTGAGACAGCTAAAACTTGAAGGATTGAGACAGCTAAAACTTCAGGATAGAGACAGCTAAAACTTAAGGATTGAGACAGCTAAAACTTCAGGATTGAGACAGCTAAAACTTCAGGATTGAGACAGCTAAAACTTCAGGATTGAGACAGCTAAAACTTCAGGATAGAGACAATTGAAACTTCAGGATAGAGACAATTGAAACTTCAGGATAGAGACAGCTAAAACTTAAGGATTGAGACAGCTAAAACTTCAGGATTGAGACAGCTAAAACTTAAGGATTGAGACAGCTAAAACTTCAGGATTGAGACAGCTAAAACTTCAGGATAGAGACAGCTAAAACTTGAAGGATTGAGACAGCTAAAACTTCAGGATTGAGACAGCTAAAACTTCAGAATTGAGACAGCTAAAACTTGAAGGATTGAGACAGCTAAAACTTCAGGATAGAGACAGCTAAAACTTAAGGATTGAGACAGCTAAAACTTCAGGATTGAGACAGCTAAAACTTCAGGATTGAGACAGCTAAAACTTCAGGATAGAGACAATTGAAACTTCAGGATAGAGACAATTGAAACTTCAGGATAGAGACAGCTAAAACTTAAGGATTGAGACAGCTAAAACTTCAGGATTGAGACAGCTAAAACTTAAGGATTGAGACAGCTAAAACTTCAGGATTGAGACAGCTAAAACTTCAGTATAGAGACAGCTAAAACTTCAGGATTGAGAAAATTGAAACTTCAGGATTGAGACAGCTAAAACTTAAGGATTGAGACAGCGAAAACTTCAGGACCGAGACAACTAAAACTTCAGAATTAAGACAATTAAAACTTCAGGATCGAGACAATTAAAACTTCAGAATCAAGACAGCGAAAACTTCTTCATGCTGCCGACACTGAGAACTTCTGATACAAGACGATATGAAGGTCCCGAAGGTTTGTTAAAACAATCCAATCGGAAAAACACACGCAAGCTGAACAAACCTGAGTAACGGCGTCGTGCTCGCAGCGGACCACAAGGTTGAGTTTGTCTCCGCCGAGGTTCCAGGACCGGTAGCGATAGCCAACGCTGGCCACTTCCGCCTCCTCTTCCTCGTCCTCAACGAAAGGATTCTTATTGTCGAATGAGAATTTCTTGTCACCGTTGCGCAACACCTGCTGGCTAAAGTTGTGGTTGATGAAGGTGGCCTCCAGAGCCAGGTTCTTAGCCGAATTCAGTCCGTTAGCCGAATCGTCAAGGGTCTGGTCGGCAGCGGTCTCGTGTACAGTCAACAGATCGAAGTCGCTGCCTTCGCGTTTGTCAAAGAACAGAGTGTCGCCGAGTTTCTGCACCACAATGTCCCAGCTGTAGTGGCTGCGAGTGCAGCACATCAGAGTGGCCAGGATGCTGTCAGTGACGAACACGTTGCCTTTGCGCTCTTTGGCCAGCTTGCGGATAACCGGATCCAGCGTGGTGGTGACCGTGTGGATCACCCGATTGACGCGCTGCAGCTTGCGCTCCGACTTGGTGGACACTCTGCAGAATTGTGCGATTTTGTGCGGCTGATAACAGTTGGAGTGTTGGAGCGACTCTGTGAACTCAGCTATCAGTGACAGTCACTCTGTGAACTCAGCTATCAGTGACAGTCACTCTGTGAACTCAGCTATCAGTGACAGTCACTCAGTGGACTCAGCTATTAGTGACAGTCACTCAGTGGACTCAGCTATTAGTGACAGTCACTCTGTGAACTCAGCTATCAGTGACAGTCACTCTGTGAACTCAGCTATCAGTGACAGTCACTCTGTGAACTCAGCTATCAGTGACAGTCACTCTGTGAACTCAGCTATCAGTGACAGTCACTCTGTGAACTCAGCTATCAGTGACAGTCACTCAGTGGACTCAGCTATTAGTGACAGTCACTCAGTGGACTCAGCTATTAGTGACAGTCACTCTGTGAACTCAGCTATCAGTGACAGTCACTCTGTGAACTCAGCTATCAGTGACAGTCACTCTGTGAACTCAGCTATCAGTGACAGTCACTCAGTGGACTCAGCTATTAGTGACAGTCACTCAGTGAACTCAGCTATCAGTGACAGTCACTCTGTGAACTCAGCTATTAGTGACAGTCACTCAGTGGACTCAGCTATTAGTGACAGTCACTCAGTGAACTCAGCTATCAGTGACAGTCACTCAGTGAACTCAGCTACCTATCAGTGATAATCACTCTGTGAACTCAGCTATTAGTGACAGTCACTCAGTGGACTCAGCTATTAGTGACAGTCACTCAGTGGACTCAGCTATTAGTGACAGTCACTCGGTGAACTCAGCTATCAGTGACAGTCACTCGGTGAACTCAGCTATCAGTGACAGTCACTCTATCAGTGCTTTCAGTGACAGTCACTCAGTGGACTCAGCTATCAGTGACAGTCACTCAGTGGACTCAGCTATCAGTGACAGTCACTCAGTGGACTCAGCTATCAGTGACAGTCACTCAGTGGACTCAGCTATCAGTGACAGTCACTCAGTGAACTCAGCTATCAGTGACAGTCACTCTGTGAACTCAGCTATTAGTGACAGTCACTCAGTGGACTCAGCTATTAGTGACAGTCACTCAGTGAACTCAGCTATCAGTGACAGTCACTCAGTGAACTCAGCTACCTATCAGTGATAATCACTCAGTGAACTCAGCTATTAGTGACAGTCACTCAGTGAACTCAGCTATAGTGACAGTCACTCAGTGACTCAGCTATTAGTGAATCACTCTGTGAACTCAGCTATTAGTGACAGTCACTCAGTGACTCAGCTATTAGTGACAGTCACTCGGTGACTCAGCTATCAGTGACAGTCACTCGGTGAACTCAGCTATCAGTGACAGTCACTCTATCAGCTTTCAGTGACAGTCACTCAGTGGACTCAGCTATCAGTGACAGTCACTCAGTGGACTCAGCTATCAGTGACAGTCACTCAGTGGACTCAGCTATCAGTGACAGTCACTCAGTGGACTCAGCTATCAGTGACAGTCACTCAGTGGACTCAGCTATCAGTGACAGTCACTCATTGGACTCAGCTATTAGTGACAGTCACTCGGTGGACTCAGCTGTCAGTGACAGTCACTCAGTGGACTCAGCTATCAGTGACAGTCACTCAGTGGACTCAGCTATCAGTGACAGTCACTCAGTGACTCAGCTATCAGTGACAGTCACTCAGTGAACTCAGCTATTAGTGACAGTCACTCAGTGTATACTCAGCTATTAGTGACAGTCACTCGGTGGACTCAGCTATCAGTGACAGTCACTCAGTGGACTCAGCTATCAGTGACAGTCACTCAGTGAACTCAGCTATTAGTGACAGTCACTCAGTGTACTCAGCTATTAGTGACAGTCACTCGGTGGACTCAGCTATTAGTGACAGTCACTCAGTGTACTCAGCTATTAGTGACAGTCACTCAGTGGACTCAGCTATCAGTGACAGTCACTTAGTGTACTCAGCTATCAGTGACAGTCACTCGGTGAACTCAGCTGTCAGTGATAGTCACTCAGTGAACTCAGCTATCAGTGACAGTCACTTAGTGAACTCCACTATCTCACTATGAGTCACTCATTGGATTGAGCTGCCTTTATCTATACCTTAATTAGACGCCTCACTACAGTCTCACCTGTCGTAGGTCTTATCATAGTATTCCATCTCTCCGCAGGCGTACAAGTCTTCGCCAGAGGTGACAATGTTCAACGGCACGGACAGTTTAGACAAGCGAACAAAGTCCAGCTCTTCTAGCACTTTCCAGGACTCTTGCACTTGCACGGACGATTCGCGATTAACGGCCCGCTGCGGCCGGCGCTGGTACTCCTGGTTCTGGCGCGTCTGCTTCAGCCATTTCTTCTGGTATTGCTGCTTCATTCGCAGTTGCGCCTTGGACAGCTGCTGATTGGCCAAGCCAGTAGCGCCGGCCATGCTGAAGCGCTGCCGTTCGCGCCTCTGCCGCTGGGCATTGTTAATACGCTGGAATCGCTGCCTAGGGTTCAGTCTAGGCTGAGTCTTCTGTGTGTCAACTAGTACAAAGCTGCTCTCGTCTTCCTCGTGATAGTAGGTGTACTGGGTGCCGCCAGAGTTGGCCAGGTGCGACATGTAGCGGTCTGTTGTTTGAGGTAATTATCCAATTATGTCATAGCTATACTTTGAATAATCTTAGTAAAATGATTGAAATTTTAACTTACTCTGGTAGCGCTTGTCCTGATAGATATTTCCAGTCCAATCAGCTACCTAAGAAATTGAAATGAAAAACTTTGATTAGTGCTTAGTTTAAATGCACTTCGCCACTAAGCCATTTTATCTAACAGCGACTTAAATATAAAAAACAACTAGGTACATTTCTAAAAGTTTTTAATAACTTTTATCATTAAAACTATAAATTCAGTTTTTTTCTTGGCATATTTTTATATGCAATATAAGTCATTTGGTATACAGGAGCTGGGGAAGCAAATCTTGTTCTGGCATACATCAGTACATGATTCTAACACTAGGTAGGGCCAAATATAGCCCATAGATAGTGCAAAGTATACATTATGAACATAAGATTATTTTGCTTTGCACCCTGCATGCAGATGGTATATACACCAAAAAACTAGGGGAGAGGAACATTAAAGATAAAACTTAGACTAGGCCTACATAGAGACTGGTAGAGATACAATGAAATTTATTAAAATATCATGTTGTTTCAATGAAACTGTATGCACAGTGGCTTTGACATTTGACAGTGGTACATGTCAAAAGAATTTAGTATGTACCACTGCATAGTGCATGCCAAAAAACTTTACACAATCCCTGTGTATACTATTCAAGCAGTAGGCCTACTAGATTTACTAGGACCTTGTTGCCAATGAGAATTAGCACAACATACATACTGAAATACACAACTGCAAACTAAAATTGTAACAAATCAGCACAGATGTAACTAATCCACATAATAAAACACAGTCAAACAATAAACATGATAAAACAAAGCTTAAAAATCAATAAAAATTACTAGACTTGGTAGTATTAATACCAATAGTTCTATGTTGAAATTAAATTGCATGTTATAAAAAATTCACAGTCACACATGGTTTCATGCATAGTCTAGTTCCAATCATGCATGAAAAAAATCATTGTTGGTTGATCCCTAGTACTAAATATAGCTAATTTTTGAATAAAAAGTATTTAAAAAGTATAATAAAGTAAAAAAGCAACAAAACTAAAAAATAGTATGCAACTTATGGGATGGCAAACAAAACCATTGTGTTTATTGCAATTCAACCTTTGGCTATAGAATTAATATAATAAATAAAGCAAACTGGTGGTGGCAGATGGCACATATCTAAGGTGGCCATACACATTAAGGTGGCCACAGTACAGACATTGCTCTAACTTAGCTTATGCAAAGAAAAAAAATTACTTCTTTAAATTACTATTATCTGTTCTAGCTTTTGGGGTATAGAGAGGAGTCAGAAGACCATTGTAATGTCTTTTAATTCTTAACTATAACTTTGACTATAGGACTAATTAACAAATATAGACCTAATTGTCAATAATATAGTATTGATTATTGGTTATTCAAAAGCTAGGCCTATCCAAAACTAGATAGTTTGGCAAATAATGGACTTAGATATGGACTTAGAAGTTGAGATAAGAGGAATAAATGAGAAAGAGCTTCTATTATCTTACCTTTTTCTTAGCCTTCTTTTTTAAAGTAATAAGAAATAGGTTTGCCTTGTGGCCAAATTGGTCTATGGCCACCTTGGTCTGTCACCTGGCAGCCACACTCTAGATCATATAATATATGTGATGCCCAAAAAATTGGGTATGCATTGGCCTTGTATGCCAAAAGTTAGACCTACACAATTGGCATGCACTACTTTTAAGAAAAAATATACATGCATGCACTTTATAGAAATCATGCAGAGGAGTTTTTAGAATGGAAGGAAAGGGGTAAAACTTTTGTTCACCAGCTTTCACCCATAGAATATATTATTTGCCATTAATGCATATTAAGTTTTGCTGCCATTAACTCAGCTAACTTTGAGTTAAAATTTGATTAAGTAGGCATCCTATGCTAAAAGTCATGGAGATTGAAAATTGTGATTTGTGCACAATGATCTACTATGATTTCAGGTGCAGCTGAAATCGTCATATTCAAAATCATCATATGATGATGACGATTTGAACAAATCTGGAAGACTTAAAAATTTAAATATGACAACTTTGACCAAAGGTAAGGGTATTTTTAATATTATTAAGTCCGCAATTACTGATGGTATTTCAAAGGGCTGGACATCAGCATACAGCTCACCCAACAACGAATAATCATCCAACTCAGCTGTAGGCTGTTCAACTGGTGCTGGATTTGCATCATCAAGTTGAGCGATGAGCCGAGCGTCAGGCTGCTCAACTGGTGCTGGATTCGCATAATGTACATGCATGATCGAGATTATTTCCCTGGCCTATAAAGGCTCGTTTAATTTGATTCCTTTGTATTTGACTATATGATTTTGATGGCTCATTTGATGGTAGTTGAATAAGCCTTAAGTTATACACTATAAATCATTTTAATTTGTTGGCAAACAAGAACACGCTGCTCCATGAGCTAAGATCCTTGCGCAGCCAATGCAACACAATATGACAATTTAGTGAATGCAGCATTGTCCAATACTGAGATGATGACGATTTAGATAATTTAGTTGTTTTTCTCGTAAGCCGCAGATGACAATCTCGAATAAGACGACTTTGGCCAGAACTATGATTTCAAGTGCAACCTGACACCAGCAGAATGTTTTTCCTGGCTGGCAACTGCCTTCCCCAATCAGTCTCTATCTCAAGCGACTATGTATAACTAGTATTGTGAGTTTCATTTGCAATGTACCTACCTGACTGATGAAGATTGCAGCAGTTGGCCATCAATAGCTATAACCTAGCACAACATCAATGAAGCTAAGTGACTAATAAACAAGAATAGGCACATAACCTATGACGAGTTACAGTCAACTGGGCATTGGATTGGGGTAGGTACACTTTATCCTGCACAAACACCTAGGCCTGCAAAAGCTGTGCATTTAGTGGGTGCCTCATTTGTTATCACACAAGCAAAGATGGGTCAGGGTGGACTAGTGCAAAAAATGCTAAGAGAATTAGCCTGAGGAGCATCAATGAAGGTTTTTGACATTGTTAGTAGTGATGAGACCTAGGTGTACCAATATGACCCAGAGACAAAGCATCAGTTGACAGTCTAAACAATAACAGACTTCATTGTTTATATAGTGCATATAATTAATGCAAAGTGTTCATATTCAAATAATATATTTTTTTATTTGCACTCTTGTTATCTTTTAACCGCAACCTTTTTCTTTGAAATGTTGATACCTTTTGTTATAGAAACTGAAGATACTTGTGTTTTTAAATAGCTTTAATTTAAGTATACCACTTTTTTGTACACCAAATGCAATTTTGTTGTGCACACAGCATGCCAAATGCAATTTTTTAAGATTCGAGCACACCAAATGCATTCTAAATGAACTATGAAGGGCTAATGCATGCTGGAATTTTCCAGCAAAAAGGCCACTTTCCTGACTATGGAATACAAATAGGACTAAGGAAAATAGAACACAGAATTTAACGAAAGAAAGGAAAATAGAAAACAGACAAAAATAGGCCTTAAAGCTAAACTTACCTTCCCAATTCGTTGGTCCTTTGAGAATGGTTGGTATGGCATATCACGGTACCGCTCTGGCAAAGTATATGGTCCCCAACCATTTGGATTGTCATTCACTTCCAATAGTCCAAATTTAGGAAGGACTTCGTCCGCAGACATAGCAAATAGTGTATTTGAAAGCTAAAATTCAAATAATGTGCCGTATTTTGTAGACAATTACCAATCAGATAAAAGTGTTGCTTGATTTTCTCGTGAATTTAGGACAACGATAACACCTAGGAGTTTGGAGTACATGCACAGGACAGGATCTTTCTTTGAAAGTGGGATTATTAATAATGGAAAAAAACACGCGACGCACAATAGATCAGTTTGTTAGAATCTATTGCATTCAAAGCACCATTTAGAAAGCAAAGTAACTAAAAGGATTTAGTAAAGTCCTTTATTAACCTTTGACTGAATGATTTTTTGCATTTCCAAAGTTGTTAAAACCAAAACATTTATTTCTTTTAAATCGACGACTTTGTTAGAAAGGCAGCCTACATCTCGGCATCCGCAGTGTCCGCACCAATCTCACCTCTTCTCTTTTTGCCTTTGGATAAAATATCCCAGATTTTATGCGAAGCGTCTTAACTTGACTGGCCTAAGTGTCCTGGAGATAATTTTTTGGTTAAAATGTCTGGTACCTTTTTAATCTAGTACCCTTGTACCCTATCTTTGGTTCAAGTTCAAGTGTCATCCTGATCCTACCCATGCCAAAAAGACAGTTATTCATTTCCTACGTTTTGTTTACAAAAGTAGACGCTCTTCTCTAAAGTTAGGCCTATTATAGCTATAGTATAATTATCTAAAACAAGTATGGGTTATTTATCTTGCTTTTTTGTTTTAAACTTCACACAGTTTTATTTTAGACTTGGGGGCCCTATGGCTAGCAAAAACTATTTGTAAAACAGATATATAAAAGACTAGGCCTAGAGAAGCATAAAATGATATAAATAGACTTATCCATATGGCTAAAAAGTTTTGATACCATAAAACAAATAGGCCATAATTAAAACTATATTAGAATCAGACTTTTTTATTGGTTTAAACAATATTGAATTTGCAAATTATTTTAAATTTAATGTTTTACAAATACAATGAGCTTAAAAATTATCTTGATATTTCTTCTCCGTTCTTTTTTTATAAATTTATAAATATAATATATGGCTATTTAATATATATATACAATACAGTGGCAGATCTAGAGTTTTGTAGGGATAGAGCTAGGTGTTGGTTCTTATTTTATTTGGTTAAAACAGTGGAGTAAAAAGTAAGGAGAAGCAAACATTATCTGCAGTTGTTACCATTTATTTATAGTCATCAGGAGCATGACTAGAAACTTCTAGAACATTCTAATCTAAGCATTATAACAAAACAAGTATAAATTATTGATTCCTTTTACATTTGCATTAACCCTCAAACGGTTAGGCCACGATAATAGAAAAACCTCCATTGAAAACACATGGGAAAAGTTATTGTGGGGTCCATTGGACCCCAAATTTCCGTTTGAGGGTTAATTGTAGTACTGCTTTATTGTAATAAATTATATATTGAATATTTATAAATGCAAGTATTGAAATTAGTTAATATATAATAAGAGAACTTTCTAGAATTTAATTTGTACTCTATGGGGAAACTTCTATAAATAAATATTGTAACAGTGGTTATGGCTCTTCTTATTCCTCTTATTAAATATCCTACCGTTAAGCCACCAAGTTGTACTAGGGCTGTTTCCTCTGTCTTCCTAATCATTAGCCTTTGCCTAGTCACTTATCCCACCGGTTGGTACCAAGTTGTCCCAACGGTTATTCTTGTCTGCTAACTAAAGTTATCCTGATTATACTTCCATTTTCACTTCCTAACTATTTCTTAGAATTTCATTTAAATATTTCTGGGTAGCGTTCTTAGTATATGGTCTGGTAGTGTTCTTAGTATATGGTCTGGTAGCGTTCTTAGTATATGGCCTGAGCGGTCTTACTGGTATATGTACTTTCTCTCTCTTTCTCCAGTCTGGGCGTTACCGAGATTAGAGGGTCACAGCGATTACTCTTAGTACTACTCTTTGCATGAATCCCAAGTGCAACTTTCAACCTTCTTCACAATACTCTTAGAAATGAACAATGATCTGAGAATGGTTTATTGAACACGTTTTAAGCTTATAGCTAACGAACGAGTTATCTCTTTTTCCTCTCATCCTGCCCCTATTTATACTATTCGAACGTGTGAATTTTTAACAAATATCAAATATTGAGAATATATAGAATATCTAGAATATATAGAATATTCTTCAGAGTAAAACAGATTATTAGCCCAGATTCAAACTGTTACATTCCTAGAAACTATTAACCACTTCTACAATATAATTCATAATGCATCAAACTTTCACAAAGGTCACTATAGATTCATTTTGGGAAGGGCTGTCCAAGTTAGGGGCACCAACACGAGTATAAAAGGCACCAATTTTTAAGCCAGGAGGAATATAAATTGTGAATAAGGGGCAAAAAATCAAGCTTAGAGGCACAAAAAATGTGTGTAGGGAGAGGGCAAAAATTAAAGCTTAGAGGCGTAAAAAAGGTGTTTAGAGGCAAAAAATATAGTTTAGGGGGTGCAAAATTAGGTTTTTGGGCATACATGTTGCTTTCCAAACTATGGTATAGCAATTATAAAATATATATATATGTTTATACATTTTATATATTTATATATTTTATATATTTTATATATATATATATATATAAGTTGCTCAATTTGATACCAGGTATATATATTTTTTATTTTAGTTTTAATATAGTTTGGATTAATGTAGTGCTTTTTTAGTAATTCAATACTCATTTTATTGTGTATTCTTATTGTATATTCTTTTTCTACAATTAAAACTAGAAAAACTAAAACTACTTAGTATTACACTTGGTATATGCTCTTTCTACTTCACTCTTAGAAAATTAACTAAGTTGGAATCACTTCTCAAACATTTATTTGGAACTCACTATATAAATTTGCTCAGTTAGCTAGTAAGGTTTAAAATAGGATTGAAAGCTCAAAATGAATTGTCTTATCCTCACCCAAAATTTTGTCTATTTATACTAATTTTTAGAACTGTTTTAAACAAAAAATAGTTACAAAAATATTTTAGAAAATAGGAGCATTCTAACAAAACATTTTTCTCAGAAACACAGATTTGAAATTGCATAAAAAGGTTAGATTTTTTTGTAAAAATAAAAGCCTTCCACAAATGTGGTCTGTTTGTTGCATATCTCCTCCTAGACTACTTGAAAGTCAGTATCAAAACTTATAAGGGAAAACTGCAAGTTTTCTAGAAAAGGCCATAGGTCATTTTGATTTTTGATTTTCTTATTTTTATTAATAGTATACTTAGTCAACAGCAAGATAGATACTTAATTCCCTTATTTTTTTCTTAGAAGAATCTATTCTTTATAGTTATGGCCCAACTTATGAATTTGATTATGATTATGAATTTTTTAATCTTATCAAATGTGTTAGATTGTATTTTTTGTCTAAAATAGGGATATATGCAATCATAGTATGATCACTTTTGATATCATTAAGTTAGCAATATTAGTTAGCAAAATAGTTTTTTATGGCCATAAACTTAGCAATAGATAGACCTATATGGGTTGTTTACTAAATAGAGAATTTAAGTAAGTAATGAAGATTGATTGGGAAATTTATGGACCTATTCTATTCATGAACTTTAGCCAATGCCAAGACCAATGGAGATCATAATCAAGATTTGTTTTTCTATGCTTGGTAAATAGTATACATAATACTGTTTTCTACATTAGTTGGAAAATTGCCTTAGTATTTCTTCCATTCATACTTCCCTTCTTTCAGCTGGACTGACTGTGCTTGGAAATGTCGTCAGCCAATTTGTTCAGACTCTGTAAGTTTTCTCCTTGTGAAAATGCGTTTTAATCTCGGATAGATTCCTGTGGAAAGCATTTTTTATTAATTTTTCACCTTAGCAACCAGTGACCTGAATGTGTCCCGCATCAGCACCATCGAGCAGTGCTTTGGCGACAGCGGCATTCCGCTGCTGCGCACTGGCCGAGTGCTCATCGCTGAGGGCGTCCTGCTCAAAGTGTGCCGCAAGCGGCCTAAAAAACGACAATTCTTTCTGTTTAACGACCTGCTGGTGTATGGCAACATTGTTATCAGTAAGAAGAAGTACACCCAGTCTGTCTGTCTGTCTGTCTGTCTGTCTGTCTGTCTGTCTGTCTGTCTGTCTGTCTGTCTGTCTGTCTGTCTGTCTGTCTGTCTGTCTGTCTGTCTGTCTGTCTGTCTGTCTGTCTGTCTGTTTGTCTGTCTGTCTGTCTGTCTGTCTGTCTGTCTGTCTGTCTGTCTGTCTGTCTGTCTGTCTGTTGTCTGTCTGTCTGTCTGTCTGTCTGTTGTCTGTCTGTCTGTCTGTCTGTCTGTCTGTCTGTTTGTCTGTCTGTCTGTCTGTCTGTCTGTCTGTCTGTCTGTCTGTCTGTTGTCTGTCTGTCTGTCTGTCTGTCTGTCTGTCTGTCTGTCTGTCTGTCTGTTTGTCTGTCTGTCTGTCTGTCTGTCTGTCTGTCTGTTTGTCTTAGTGTCTTAGTGTCTGTCTGTTTGTCTTAGTGTCTGTTTGTCTTAGTCTGTCTGTCTGTCTGTCTGTCTGTCTGTCTGTTTGTCTTAGTGTCTGTCTGTCTGTCTGTCTGTCTGTCTGTCTGTCTGTCTGTCTTTCTGTTTGTCTTAGTGTCTTAGTGTCTGTCTGTTTGTCTTAGTGTCTGTCTGTCTGTCTGTCTGTCTCTATCAATCCTACGTACCACTTTCTCCTTCCCTTTGCATTCCACTCAAAACCTACATGGCTAACAATTCTAGATTGTGTTTAGCATAGCATTTTCGCATTCCGGTTTGCTAGGGTAAATGCTTTTTAACCCGTGAGAACATTTGAGCCAAGTCATATTTCAAGCTTCAAATCTGTTATGCTCCTGCAGGCGGCTTATCTTTGCCAGCTCTTATCTCGCTCTTTCTCAATGCCGCAGGTGATCTCGCCAAAGAAGTCGTTCACAGTGTACACTAACACTTCGCTGGAGGCGTCCAAGTGGGTACAGTACATCAACAAGTACGCCAAGGACTGCACAGAGCACAGGGACGTGGCTCAAGCTGCCTCAGCTGCCGAAGTAGCGCCAGTCTGGATCCCGGACAAGGCTCAGCAGAAATGCATGCTCTGCTCCGCTTCTTTTACCGTCATTAACAGGCGGGTGAGTCAGCTGGGGGATAGTAGTGTACGTTTCCGATTGCTTGCCACACTAATTCGCTTTCTTATCGGCACAAGCTCGCTGTATTGTTAATCCTCTTAGCCACACTGAATCCTCTCCCTACCCACCTTGAATCCTCTCCCTACCCACCCTGAATCCCCTCCCTACCCACACTGAATCCTCTCCCTACCTACCTTGAATCCTCTCCCTACCCACCCTGAATCCTCTCCCTAACTACCCTGAATCCTCTCCCTACCCACCCTGAATCCTCTCCCTACCCACCCGGAATCCTCTCTCTACCCACCCTGAATCCTCTCCCTACCCACCCTGAATCCTCTCCCTACCTACCCTGAATCCTCTCCCTACCTACCCTGAATCCTCTCCCTACCCACCCTGAATCCTCTCCCTACCCACCCTGAATCCTCTCCCTACCCACTTTGAATCCTCTCCCTACCCACCCCTCCCTACCTACCCTGAATCCTCTCCCTACCCACCCTAAATCCTCTCCCTACCCACCCTGAATCCTCTCCCTACCCACTTTGAATCCTCTCCCTACCCACCCCTCCCTACCTACCCCGAATCATCTCCCTACCCACCCATAATCCTCTCCCTACCCACTTTGAATCCTCTCCCTAGCCACCCTGAATCCTCTCCCTACCTACCCTGAATCATCTCCCTACCCACCCTGAATCCTCTACCTACCTACCCTGAATCCTCTCCCTACCCACCCTGAATCCTCTACCTACCTACCCTGAATCCTCTCCCTACCCACCCTGAATCCTCTACCTACCCACCCTGAATCCTCTCCCTACCCACCCATAATCCTCTCCCTACCCACCCTGAATCATCTCCCTACCCACCCATAATCCTCTCCCTACCCACCCTGAATCATCTCCCTACCCACCCTGAATCCTCTCCCTACCCACCCTGAATCCTCTCCCTACCTACCCTGAATCCTCTCCCTGCCCACCCATAATCCTCTCCCCCAAAATCCCGCCGGAGTCTGGCACCTGGCCCTGTCTATCCTCAGCACCACTGCCGTCGCTGCGGCCACCTGGTGTGCCAGTCGTGCTCCAACAGGAAGTGGGTGCTGCCTGCTCAGAGTAAGAAGCCTCAGCGGATCTGTTCGAGTTGCTACACCAGCTTGCTTAGCGGCGGCTCCATTGGAGACTCCGAGGCTGACGCTGCCCCTGTCGAAGCCGCCGCCGCTCCCGCAGTGGTGGCGGCTTCAACCGACGGTTCTTCAACATCGGAATGCGACAGCGACTGATCAGCAATTAAAATGATTCATTTGATTAATTCTTTGATTATTCACGGGGTGAAATTTTACCGAAATTTTCGTCCCTTTTTATACAAATCATGCTCAAACTGCACTACTTGCTCGATTCTCCACTCAGTAGCGTAGTGTGGGCAATGGTTTTGTTTTAGATATTTTTCTTAGATTGTAAGTTGATCATATTTTTGCTAAATGAATCTGTTGTACTACTTAGTTGCTGAACATCTAGTAGTAGAGTATGGCGAATCTTTTTTTACAGTTAAATCGTTTTCATTTCAACATTTATCTACTCGTAATATATACTACTATAAGTGCTTCCTTGGTTTTTTGTTAATAGAAAAAAGTTCTAAGGCTTCACAATAGTATCAGGTTTTTTTTGCGTCAGAGTTTTTTTGCTTTGTTTAACTTTGCCTTCGATTAATTATTAATTCTACATTGGGGTCAGAGATCACTGGCCCTCACTTGCAATGCAGTATGATTAGCCAATAATTATAATGTTCATGCGCTCTGTGCTACTCAAGTAGATTGATACTGCTTTCTTTTTACTTTGCTCCAAGCTGTTATTTACAATTTAACTGGTTTTTTATTTTAAATTCATCAGGCCATTCATATTCATAATGGCTTTTCACAGTCTTATAAGGCTTCACTCTGAATACATAATGTCACCTCGTGGTATGTCGATGTTATTTCGATTCCCTAGCCTTAATCTCATACAGATCTGGGACGTATTTAAGATTTGAGTTAAACTAGTTCTTGCCAATGAGTTTTAAATTGAATTAGTTCTCATGAGTGAGATTTACATTGAATTAGTTCTCATGGGTGAGATTTGTATTGAATTAGTTCTCATGGGTGAGATTTAAATTGAATTAGTTCTCATGGGTGAGATTTAAATTGAATTAGTTCTCATGGGTTAGATTTAAATTGAATTAGTTCTCATGAGTGAGATTTAAATTGAATTAGTTCTCATGAGTGAGATTTAAATTGAATTAGTTCTCATGAGTGAGTTTTAAATTGAATTAGTTCTCATGGGTGAGATTTGTATTGAATTAGTTCTCATGGGTTAGATTTAAATTGAATTAGTTCTCATGGGTGAGATTTAAATTGAATTAGTTCTCATGAGTGAGATTTAAATTGAATTAGTTCTCATGAGTGAGATTTAAATTGAATTAGTTCTCATGGGTGAGATTTAAATTGAATTAGTTCTCATGGGTGAGATTTTAATTGAATTAGTTCTCATGGGTGAGATTTGTATTGAATTAGTTCTCATGGGTTAGATTTAAATTGAATTAGTTCTCATGAGTGAGATTTAAATTGAATTAGTTCTCATGGGTGAGATTTGTATTGAATTAGTTCTCATGAGTGAGATTTAAATTGAATTAGTTCTCATGAGTGAGATTTAAATTGAATTAGTTCTCATGAGTGAGATTTAAATTGAATTAGTTCTCATGGGTGAGATTTAAATTGAATTAGTTCTCATGGGTGAGATTTTAATTGAATTAGTTCTCATGGGTTAGATTTGTATTCAATTAGTTCTCATGAGTGAGATTTATATTGAATTAGATCTCATGAGTGAGATTTGTATTGAATTGGATCTCATGGGTGAGAATTGATTTTGAATTAGATCTCATGGGTGAGAATTGATTTTGAATTAGATCTCATGGGTGAGAATTGATTTTGAATTAGATCTCATGGGTGAGAATTGATTTTGAATTAGATCTCATGGGTGAGAATTGATTTTGAATTGGATCTCATGGGTGAGAATTGATTTTGAATTAGATCTCATGGGTGAGAATTGATTTTGAATTAGATCTCATGGGTGAGATTTAGTTATCAAATCAGAACACGATAAAAAATTAAAGGTCATAGATGAGATTAAGCACAGCACCAGTATTCTCAGTTACTAACAACTTGCGAGTAATCTTACTGGAGCCCCAATTGGCTCTGATAGATTTTCTATTTAGGCAATCTGGTCAGTACAATACGCGATCACATCAGTGTCACCTGCTACCGAGACCCAACCATGTATTATATTTGATTTCCAGGTGTAAGCCAGGTGTGTGCGCTAGCAGCAGGTATATCAGTGTATATGCTAGATTATGGTATTTATTGTATCCATAAACTTCAAGACTTGCAATATTCATTCAAGCGAACCGGTTTTTATACTCGAGACACAACGCTTGCCCTCCTCTGCTTATCATTTACTGATGATTATCTTTTTAATCCTAGGAGCACTCTAAAATCATTATGTATTATTATTTTTAAGCCGCTGATTGATTTTTTTGCAATTTTGCATAATGCCAAATTTAATTTGCTAACTAAGATGTACTTTAGCTGGCAGTCTGTTTCGAAATATGAAATGTATTTAAATCTTTCACACGGAATTTAATTATTTGTGCTCGGATAATTTTTGCAAATAGATTAATTACCCTGTTTAGATGCAAACACTGTGTACCATTTGCTGCTGGCTTTTCCTTTGATTAATGACACTGGAGTAGGGGAATCTCATGTGTACAACTGATGTACATCCGTTAGCCATGGAAAATCCTATTTTATGCACTGTAACCATGGGAATCCCGCATCAATTTGTACATTCAGTAGCTACGGGAATTCTCAGATGTACATTCAGTAGCTATGTGAAATCCAGATTTACACTCAGGTAGAAGATAGGGGAATCCCAGATTTACATTCAGGTAGAAGATAGGGGAATCCCAGATTTACACTCAGGTAGAAGATAGGGGAATCCCAGATTTACATTTAGGTAGAAGATGGGGAAATCCCAGATTTACATTCAGGTAGAAGATAGGGGAATCCCAGATTTACATTCAGGTAGAAGATAGGGGAATCCCAGATTTAAATTCAGGTAGAAGATGGGGAAATCCCAGATTTACATTCAGGTAGAAGATAGGGGAATCTCAGATAAATCGGGTAAATCCATATGTACATTCAATAGCTGTGGGTAATCCCAGATGTACATTCAGTAGCTATGTGAAATCCAGATTTACACTCAGGTAGAAGATAGGGGAATCCCAGATTTACATTCAGGTAGAAGATAGGGGAATCCCAGATTTACATTCAGGTAGAAGATAGGGGAATCCCAGATTTAAATTCAGGTAGAAGATGGGGAATCCCAGATTTACATTCAGGTAGAAGATAGGGGAATCTCAGATAAATCAGGTAAATCCATATGTACATTCAATAGCTGTGGGTAATCCCAGATGTACATTCAGTAGCTATGGTAAATCCAGATGTACATTCAGTAGCTATGGTAAATCCAGATGCACATTCAGTGGCTGTGTGAAATCCAGATTTTCATTCAGGTAGAAGATAGGAGAATCCCAGATTTACATTCAGGTAGCTCTGGGAAATCCCAGATGAGCATTCTGTGACTATATCTACATGTACATGTATTACATTACATTGCATGTGACTACATTTCTAGACAGTTAAAATGTAAAAAACAGTTAAAATATTTGTTATACAGTCTATCATCGGCACAATTTTGAACGTGATAGACCGAGGCGAGAACATAGATTAGTAAATACCTTTATTGCCAAGCAAAATTGCTAGACAGATCCCAACCGCTGCACCTGTGCACTGCTAATTGCTGCATGCATGACTCAGCCTCATATTTCTGCCCCAAATGCTTTACTAGTCGTTCCGTTTCGCTTGAGCTCTCGAAAACAAAATTTCTACAGTGGGGAACAGCATCGCGGAGCAGCAGGGGAGGATGATTGCAGAGACTGGTTAGAGGCGGGAAGAGCAGGGAGAAGAGAAGCAGCAAGGCGTCAGCTGCTCCCCTGTGTTTCTCCTCGAAGAGTCGAACAGGCTCTTTCAGCTGCTGCTCTGCTATTTTTTGTTGCTACGAACCTAAGGAAACAAACGTATGAAATATCTGTGCCCATGCAGTAGTCTTCTCACGTTAAGCCTCCTCTGGAGGAGCCATAATATGGCAAGTAAATTAAGGTCGCTTTCGAACTTACATAAAAAGTTTCGAGCTTACATTATGAAGATTCGAGCTTACATTGTGAAGTTTGGAGCTCACATTTTTTCAGGTTTCGAGCTTACATTATGATGTTTCGAGCAGACATTATGAAGTTTCGAGATTACATTAGGAAGATTCGAGCTTGCATTATAGTTTCGAGCTTGCATTATGAAGTTTCGAGCTTGCATTATGAAGATTCGAGCTTGCATTATAAACTTTCGAGCAGGGGCGATTTAGGGGGAGGGCGGGGGGGCGGCCCCCCCCCCCCTCCAAAATAGCTTAACCGAACATATTGCGCCCGCCAAAAAACCTAAATTTGCGCCCTAAACGTGATTTTTCGCCCCCTACGCGCATTTTTTGCGCCCCCTAGCTTAAAAATTGGCGCCCCTTACACTCGTGTTGGCGCCCCAAACTTGGACCGCCCCCCCCCCAAATTAAACTCTGGATCCGCCACTGCTTTCGAGCTTACATTATGTTTCGAGCAGACATTATGAAGTTTTGAGCTTTATAGTGCATTATATAAAGTGCATTTTATAAAGTTTCGAGCTTTCATTATGATGTTTCGAGCTTAAATTGTGATGTTTCGAGCTTAAATTGTGATGTTTCGAGCTTAAATTGTGATGTTTCGAGCTTGCATTATGAAGTTTCGAGCTTACATTATGAAGTTCCGAGATCACATTTTTTCAAGTTTCGAGCTCATTATGAAGTTTCGAGCTTACATTATGAAGATTCGAGCTTGCATTATGAAGCTTCGAGTTTGCATTATGAATATTCGAGCTTGCATTACGAAGATTCGAGCTTACTTTGTGAAGATTCGAGCTTACATTGTGAAGTTTGGAGCTCACATTTTTTCAAGTTTCGAGCTTACATTATGAAGATTCGAGCTTACATTGTGAAGATTCGAGCTTGCATTATGAATATTCGAGCTTGCATTATAATTTCGAGCTTGCATTGTGAAGATTCGAGCTTGCATTATAGTTTCGAGCTTGCATTATGAAGTTTCGAGCTTGCATTTTGAAGATTCGAGCTTGCATTATAAACTTTCGAGCTTACATTATGATGTTTCGAGCAGACATTATGAAGGTTCGAGCTTTATAGTGCATTATATAAAGTGTATTATATAAAGTTTCGAGCTTTCATTATGATGTTTCGAGCTTAAATTGTGATGTTTCGAGCTTGCATTATGAAGTTACGAACTTATGAAGTTTCAAGGTGGTCACCAGCCTCCAACGATATATTCGCAAGATATGCTATCACGAAAGTTTCCTACAAAAACCGCTAGTAATTTTGTGCGAGTTTCTAAAATAAGAAGAAAAGAGGCGAGCTGAAACAAGAAAATATCATTTCTTCAGTTTTGCGACAGTCACAAAACGGCCAACAAAATACTTCTTTAGACGCTGATAGCTAGCTATCTTATAGATAGATATCACAGAGACACGAATGAAATTCACTGTGCTGCTGTAGTGCTGTAACTATTAAAGCATTGGCTAATCACAAAGACGCGTGACCGACTGAAACAAATCTCGAACAGACGTGCTACAAATAAAAGCAGACGTGCGACACCAAGTACAGAGTGCAGACACAGCAAACCTGTTCTTATTGAAGAAACTTGTTTTACAGTTACGAGTTCCGCCTTAGGACTAGGAGAAGTACTCTCGAATCCCATCTTAATTAAGTCCTGGAAAACTGACCTAAACTAATTCCCCTCTGGAGAAATCTATACGAAGATAAACTGCCCTAGGAATCTATCCGAGTAGAAACTGCCCTAAATTCCCCTCTATAGGAATCTATCCCAGTAGAAACTGCCCTAAATTCCCCTCTATAGGAATCTATCCCAGTAGAAACTGCCCTAAATTCCCCTCTATAGGAATCTATCCCAGTAGAAACTGCCCTAAATTCCCCTCTATAGGAATCTATCCCAGTAGAAACTGCCCTAAATTCCCCTCTATAGGAATCTATCCCAGTAGAAACTGCCCTAAATTCCCCTCTATAGGAATCTATCCCAGTAGAAACTGCCCTAAATTCCCCTCTATAGGAATCTATCCCAGTAGAAACTGCCCTAAATTCCCCTCTATAGGAATCTATCCCAGTAGAAACTGCCCTAAATTCCCCTCTATAGGAATCTATCCCAGTAGAAACTGCCCTAAATTGCACCTCGAATAAAATCTCTGATAGGCAAGAATAAAAAGTCCAATAAATGAAAATCAATCAGTGAAAATGATGCTGTCAAATAAAACTACAATAGAATTACCAGACGGGCTGGGTGCTGAAAAAGCAGCAATTTTCCACAGAAAAATTGTTTTGACAGATAAAAGACGCTCTCTTGCACTTTTTTTCCCAAGTGGCGGGAATCGAGAGACGGGAGAAAGAGACAGAGAGGTAGAGGATGCTTGGCTGAAGAGGCAGCAACGCTTTCTAGGAAATTGAAGCGAACCCGACACGAGCAAGCAAGCAAGCGAGCGCGTGACAGGAGCAGAAAGGAGCAGACAGAAGGCAATTCAGGGCGTGAAGATGGGCTGCACAACACTCCAGTCAGTTAGCCTCCTCTGGGACTGAAGTAGCGGATAGGCAGAGGCAAGACTAATAAGATTGTAAAACAGAGAGAAGAGTTGCTAGGACTAATAATAATAATTATGATTATTAATATTGCACACAGAATTATAACAAAAAAGCAGACAATAATTAAGACAACAATGGTGGCAAGAAACACAGACTCACGCAAAAGCGACAAAAAGAAACTAAAAAAATCCGATTAAATTGAAAACAACAACAACTTGATGTACGTTAAAACTTTAAACATGCAGTACACTGTAGTAACAGCGTACATATGCTAATTAATATCCAAGAAACACACGGGCGGCACTATCAGTGTGCAGTAAATGATGCCATTTTTGACAAAACAAAAATACATCAAAATAACGTCAAATCAGACAGAACTTATTCTAGGACAGTACAGAGGCCAATAAAATTGGAATGAAATGGTGCTGTAAAACTCGAAACGTGCCCGAATGAAAGCAGACAAATAAAAGCAAATTCTGGAGATGCTACAAACAAAATGAATTGAAAACACAAACAGCTGGACAAACAGACAAAGAAGTTTGATATTTAAAATGGTCACAATAAATTTGAAATTGACATGCAGAAACATTCAACACACTTGGCTCTCCTAAAACACCGAATCCAAAAAACAGTCGGGAGGAGTAGTTGAAGGTTTGATTTCGTAGAAAGAAACTGCACTACAGAGATGCCTGGAATTCTAATTGATTGACCTGCGGCTCCCAGCACAATGCATGATGAGAAAGCCGGCGCCGCTGCACACCCCCTACGATCAGTGAGGAGCTTTGACTGCCGGGGCATTTGAAGGCCAAAGATTCAGGGTCACGGATAGGGTCGATGATAGGGTCAGGGATTAGGTCAATGAAAGGGTCAGGGATAGGGTCAGGGATTAGGTCAATGAAAGGGTCAGGGATAGGGTCAGGGATTAGGTCAATGAAAGGGTCAGGGATAGGGTCAGGGATAGGGTCAGGGATACGCTCAGGGTTAGGGTCAGGGATACGGTCAGGGTTAGGGTCAGGGATAGGGTCAGGGATAGGGTCAGGACTGATAAGGGTCAGGGATAGGGTCAGGGATAGAGGACTGATAAGGGTCAGGGATAGGGTCAGGACTGATAAGGGTCAGGGATAGGGTCAGGACTGATAAGGGTCAGGGATAGGGTCAAGGATAGGGTCAGGACTGATAAGGGTCAGGGATAGGGTCAGGGATAGGGTCAGGACTGATAAGGGTCAGGGATAGGGTCAGGGATAAGGTCAGGACTGATAAGGGTGATAAGGGTCAGGGATAGGGTCAGGGATAGGGTCAGGACTGATAAGGGTCAGGGATAGGGTCAGGACTGATAAGGGTCAGGGATAAGGTCAGGACTGATAAGGGTCAGGGATAGGGTCAGGGATAAGGGTCAGGACTGATAAGGGTCAGGGATAGGGTCAGGACTGATAAGGGTCAGGGATAGGGTCAGGACTGATAAGGGTCAGGGATAGGGTCAGGACTGATAAGGGTCAGGGATAGGGTCAGGTTTGGCAGTCAATTTAGCGCCTATATGCTATTCATTTTATTATCTCTTGTAAAAACGCGGTCTTTTTACGAATTGCCACAGAAAAAGAAGATATGTATAGCTTTTTTGCTTGCTCCATCAACACACAGGGCTCCCAGCAATCGGGCAGTTCGCACAGCTGCTTGTCAAGTCAATGAAGAAGAGAAAATTCTTCACTGATCTGACTGCACAATTGGCCGGCCAATAGCCATGGGGTCGTCTTCTGTGCAAGCGATGGACGGCTTCCGGTGCTGCTGCAGCTGCTGCAGCTGCTGCGGTTGCAGCAATTGCTGAGGTGGCAGCAGCGGGTCAAGGCCGCCAACCAGAGATTTCTTGCACACTTTCCGGCGTTGCCATGGTATCGCCTGTGGCGGTGTCCAGCAGATCGGAGCCCCTGGTGGGAGCCCGGTGAGCGCCGACCACCTTAGCCTTGGCCATGTTGTAGTCGCCGCTGTCAAAATATTTCTGACCTTTATTGTTCAGCCGCTTGTGCAGCACGGAGCTGCCAATGCTTTTGCGATTCAAATTCGGATATTTTTGTTTTAATTTGGCCTCCTCTGTTTGCTCGATTGAAACGGAGTTGGACTGGCCTGGAGTGGTCGACATGACTTGCTTTCTGAAACGAGGGGTACGGATGTATTTCACTTGAAACTGGGGTAAATCACTATATTCATTAGTCATATTCATTAGCTGCCATAGTTGCCCAGCTGGTGCAACATAGTTGTACATAGTGAGCCATTTTTGCAACAAAGCTTTGCTCTGCATTCAATTAAAAGCTTCTCTCTCTTTAGTTTTGGCCTTGACTAGTTAATACTCTTTATTTATTTTTTTGATCAGTGTTGCAACATAACCTGACCTTGGCTACCTTGTCACCTAGCTAGATTGGCTAGGTTTTCAATATGAAAATGCATCAAATTATATGAAATTAAAAATCTGCACCTGTCTATCAATCTAAAATAAGCTAATGCATATGAACATGAATTTTTATATCTAAATATTTTGGTTTAGAGGTGCAGTAACAGCTTGAAATATATCTTCCTATTTATTGCATATATTGTATACCATTTTGCAATGCATAAGTTAAAATGCTTATGATTTTGATAAAAATTGAGTTGTTGATATGAAATAGGTTTAACAAAAATTAATGTTTTCTATGTATATTGCCATGTTGGTACAATTTGAACAGAAAAACAGTAGATAGATATATTTTCTTAATTTTATACAATTTGATATATCCTAGGCTTATTGCATATGCATAACATTTATATAATATTAAATTATGCTATATATCTTTAATTATAATTATAGAAAAAAGCTTTTTTGTAGAATCAAAAAAAAGTTAACACTTGTTATCATAATATATAAGTCTTGAAAAGCTGTATATCAAAAGGAAAAGTGTAGTTTTTTTATATATGTATAATTTAATGTAAGTATTAATACTCACTGATACTAAACTTTACTACTTTTAAAAGAAAATATTCAAATTTGGTGTTCCCTCTTTGATATAATATTTATTTATAAACTCTTTAGAGAATTGTTGCTAATGACTTCTATAAGCATCCTCTTTTAAATTTAAAAATTAATTAGCCTGTCTTCTAATTACTATAATACTTTATAGGTTATTTATATAGATATCTTGATTTTTAAGCAAAGCAACTTGATGTTTATAATTGGAAGATACAATTAATTACCAAATCAATGCATTAAAATAGTGAGAATAGGAGCTCCAAGATTAAAATAAAAGCAAAATTACTAGGTTAATTTTTTTCTAGAATCTCAAGACTAAGCACTATGCTTGTCTCATTAGGTCTCGAGTACTTTAGTACACTAGCTAGGCCCTAACCATAATTCTTTAAGCATAGTTTATTTAAATCAAGCCATGTCATATTATTAGAGAATGAGTAGCTAGGCATACCAACAATTGTGAAAGGGTTGATAAAATATGCGTTGTCATTGTCATGACAAAAGCAAGTCACCGAAGTGCAATAATAAATTAAGAAGCTAGCGAGTGAATAATGTTATATTAAATAACACTTATATTTTACCATTTTATCTTAAATAATAGGACTACACTTTAAATGAATGCCTAAAGTACTAATATTAAATCTTCGACTCAAGTTGTTATCGTCAAGTGATCCCCCACGATAATTTTTCAGAAACGTCTAAATTAAAAGAATACCAAAGATTAAGAATGTCCTGATGCTAGTCGGCTAAAAAGCTAATAACTTTTCAATCAATTCTGTCTGAAATTCGGGGGTTTTACCGCTTTAAGAGGAACCTAGAGTAAATTTTCTTATAATGCACGGCAGCCCCAATATTGGGAAGCCGCGTGAGACGCGAAGACATTTTGGTGTCAGAGCAAGTTGAAGCTTTGCAGAGCAGGGAGAGTTGAAGCGAAGTGACTTTTCCTGTAAAAATTACTTTTTATAGTTTTTTGTTCAGAAAAGCACAGGTGCTATTATCCCACACTTATTTTGGGGTTATAAATTCGAGGTTAGGATCAAGGGTGCATGGATATGGATATATAGAGATCAACTTGCAGGCTTAAATTACATGTAGGGCTACATGCAGTCACTTCGGCGACAAGACATAGGGGGAGCCTAGCTAGAGAACCAGTTAATTCGGCGACAGCTTGGACTCGGCGGCAGTATTCGGCGACAGCAGTTCGGCGACATATATACATACAGTATGCGGCAGTAATATATTATCATATTCCTTACTCGCTAAATTCATATATATATTATCAACAACATTAAAAAGTCGCCACCTTTGAGAGTGCGAAGTATAAAATTCTAGCTCAGCAGTATTGACTTTTGAGTGACGCAACTTGTGCCACGACAACGTACAAAAACAACAACAGAATACGCAATTATAGCGTCACAGGGCGCGCTTCAAGGCCAGGTCGCGAATGAACGCCACGCCGCCGGCCAAATCCGGGGCGCCGGCGTCAGCCAGCAGGCAGTCAAGTGCGCGCCTGCCCCTGCCGGTAGGGTGCCAGCAGCGTTAGCAGCAGCACCTCCTGCACCGGCTCTGGGCAGTACGACTCGGCGCAGATGATGTGGCCTGCCAGCTGGAGTCGCCGACGGCGCAACAGATCGCTTGGACGGATCAACGTCAACGGACGGATGTCAACTTGTTGCTCGAGCGACTCCGTCAGCGTCCAGGCCTCGGCATTGTACAGCAGTCACGCGACGCAGAGTTGGGCTCGGCTGCTGGGTGTGGAGGGATTGGGAACAGCGGAGGGCGAAGATTGGATCATATTGAAGCTTTCGCCCGGTTTTCATTGCTTTTTGAAGCATTTTTTATTATCAACATGGTTGGCCAGGTGCACGTGATAGACGCTGGTCGGAAGATTTTGCTCACTGAGGCAAATGGTAGCGACTTTTCAATGTTGCTGAGTAATATACATAATATGTTTTTCCCAGTCTAGCCACACATGCTTAGTAAAACGAATTTTGAGACACCTAGAACAATTTTTGAACAGACTAAACATTTATCGAAAATGCTAGTTAAATTATATTTTATACTGAGTCTTTTACACTCAGCACTTTTTGCTGCGAAAGTGTAGAGTAGCTAGGAGGCTGTATGCATTTGTATGTCATATATGTACATGTACATGCGCAATGCACTGAGTTCCACTCAAAGGCTCATTCACAACCCGCTATCAAATGAAGCTATCAAGTCACACGACTGATGTACAAAGCGATGAATAAAGGAAATATATAGAAAGTAAATGAGCTACATATATGTATGTATATTTGAGTGAGCAATTTAGCATGTACAATTATATCATTTGGATTCAATCAAATGAGTTTTTTGTCTATTGTGTGGAGATGCACATTGGCTCAATTATTCGCTGCAGAATGGTATAGTTGAAATTGAAGTTGCATTCAGCAATTAATTCTCAATGCTTAATTTTAATTGTGACAACGAATCAGCGAATACATGTTGCAGATGCTGCCGGATGTATCTGAATGTCTAATATCTGTCGGGAAAGCCACGTACATTTTAATGAAGTTGTTAATTATACATTTTACACTATACGCTCGTACTTGTAAAAAAATTATACTGTGACCCATATATGTAGTTCGTGATTCGTCTATAACTTTACAATAAAACACAAATAAATATAAATTGTTCATCAAATCACTTAACAATGTTACAATGCACTTTTTAGTATTTATAGGGTTTGTTGAACAAGAACGCGCGTAGCATGGGCAGGCTATAGTTTTTTGGCGATTACACAACGAATCTTACTAAACAATCTAACATTGTTAAAATACAGTAGTGATGATCCTACTACAACTACACGATCGTGCAGATTGGAATCTTGGAATGGGAAAGGTATGCAAGCTTTGTATATAGAACAATTACGAGTATAAATGTTAGTATCGCTTTTGACGATCTAAATGGGAATTTGGGCAATCAAAACGGGACGCCACAGACACTCAAGCCAGGCCACAGATCACACCCTAATCCATGGACTTAAGCAGTTTAGCAAAGTCTACTGAGGGAGGCTTGGCCATAGACTATAACTTTGGACATTCAATATGGTAAAAAGCCATTCAAAACGGGAATCGGACTGAGATTTTAGAGCTCTCTGTCCCTCTCTCCCCTGTTTGCTCGTCTTTGGCCTGAAAGCGACCCCATTCGATGGCGCCATCAATTCGATGCGATTGAACAAGGGTCATCTATCGCAGGAGCTGCAAGAATCTTGCAAAATCAAGAAAACAACGAAGAAAACAAAGAAAACATTCCGAATCGCTGCCAACTTTCGACTCGATGGCAGAGTGAAATCCCTTCCTCGCGGTGATCGGAAAGACAGGATTGTGCAAGGCAGCATCAGGAAATGAGAGAATTCTTGGTTGAGAAACTCGATAAAAATCCTTTCCTGACGCTCAAGGAGTTTCTGAGTTACTTTTGTTTTGCGATCATTATTCACATTTTTAATGCAGAACAATCCATTACTACAAACAATGCATTGTCTGTAGGATCGTCAAACAGAAAAACAATGCAAAGAATCAGCGGTCGCAGCACGTGACAACGATTTGTCTATGGTTCGCGCCTACCGGCGCTCGCCAGACAATCGTTGTCACGTACTGGGACCGCTGATTATTTATCCATTGTCCCAGTGTAGAGTGAATACTAATATACTCCAACAGAATTCAACGAACCAAACAACTCGCTAAAAAAACAACTTTTATTCTACAAGACACCTAATTGCTAGCAAGTATCTATAGAAGCTGCAATCTATTCAACGGTATAACAAGCTGCAAAGTTTTCATGTGAAAAATTCCAGCCCAATTGCGGTTTTGTGCAGTCAAACCTGCAAGCCATTGTCACGCGGTTTCGGGCCGCAGTTGTAACATTGCGCTATGCTACATCGCACTACATGAACCGTATTATAGAGAAATCATGTGCCTTGAGGGGTTGGCCCTCAAAGGACGTTAAATTGCACGCGAGCAGACCCGTGGCGCGAGTGACTGCTCTTGGAATCGAGCCATGGGCAGCTGGCACACCAGGGCGCCGCGCTATAGGCTACGGCTTCATCCCATGAGAATCTGTCTGTTTGACGCTTCTGTTTTTTTAAAAGTGCTCGCCCTGATGGTTTTTGTATATGTGAATCCAGGCAGCTGAGGTGATGCTAAATATGCTGCATTTGCATTCTTAGAACTGTAATTAGATCCTGATAATCTAATTAGATCCTGAAGTCACGGATCCTGAAGTCACGGATCCTGAAGTCATGGACTCTGAAGTCATGGACACTGCAGAACCCATGGACACTGCAAAAGTCATGGACACTGCAGAAGCCATGGACACTGCAGAATTCATGGACTCTGAAGTCGATAGCACTTGAAACTGCCGAGACATTGAGCTTTGGTGGCATAAGTTCTACAATCAATTGGCTTTAAAATCTCAAACGAATAACTCTGAAGAGAAAATTATAAGATAAAAAATTAGGAACAAAGGTTTAGAATAGGGTTTAAGTTAGGTTTAGGTTAATGTTCATAGGTTAGAGTTAGGGTATAAGGCTAGGTTTTAGGATAGTGTTAAGAATAGGGTTAAGGTTTGGCTTAGCTTCGGTTTAGGATATGTTTACGTTAAGGTTAGGGCTAGGTTTAGGTTAGGCTAGGTTTAGGTTAGGGCTAGATTTAGGTTAGGGCTAGGTTTAGGTTAGGGCTAAGGTTTAGGTTAGGGCTAGGTTTAGGTTAGGGCTAAGGTTTAGGTTAGGGCTAGGTTTAGGTTAGGGCTAGGTTTAGGTTAGGGCTAGGTTTAGGTTAGGGCTAAGGTTTAGGTTAGGGCTAGGTTTAGGTTAGGGCTAGATTTAGGTTAGGGCTAAATTTAGGTTAGGGCTAGGTTTAGGTTAGGGCTAGGTTTAGGTTAGGGCTAAGGTTTAGGTTAGGGCTAGGTTTAGGTTAGGGCTAAGGTTTAGGTTAGGGCTAGGTTTAGGTTAGGGCTAGATTTAGGTTAGGGCTAAATTTAGGTTAGGGCTAGATTTAGGATAGGGCTAGATTTAGGATAGGGCTAGATTTAGATTAGGGCTAGATTTAGTTTAGGGCTAGATTTAGGTTAGGGCTAAATTTAGGTTAGGGCTAGATTTAAGTTAGGGCTAGATTTAGGTTAGGGCTAAATTTAGGTTAGGGCTAGATTTAGGTTAGGGCTAGATTTAGGTTAGGGCTAAATTTAGGTTAGGGCTAGGTTTAGGTTAGGGCTAAGTTTTAGGTTAGGGCATTGGCTTAACAGTTAATTCTCGTAGACTCCATCTGATGGCATCGCATAGTTTATTAAAAAATGGCTACAATTTACATGTGGCGATAATTATTTTCAGCATGGAACAGTATCCATTTCTGTCAAGTATAAGTATGATTTCCTGCGGCTCGACTGACATGCATTGACCCTTTTCAGCAATAACGTATCGCTGAACAATTCAGAAATTTATCCGCTCCTAAGTTTTCTAATTGAATCATAATGAACTCCACACTGCATCTGCTCTTCATCGCATCTATGGTTCTTCTGTTATTCGCCGTTGGTAAGCTTCTGAAAAATAATTATCACCCAGTAACCAAATCTAAGCATTGCTACTAAGCCACTAAGCATTGCCAATTATAGTCTATGGGACATTGATCGGTTTATACTCGTACGTCGTGTACTTTATTTATTCTTAGTAGACAACGTGTACTGCTGTGCATGGTTTAGGAGGATTGAGCTCTGAGGAGCTGAAGAGAGCTGGGGAAAGAGAGAAACTGATTGATTCTCAGTGTTGGCTGGCTTTTTATCACTTTGCTTGGCTGTCGCAGTCTATGGCCCATAGGCTGAGGCAAGATATCCAAGGCCGTTAATCATAGCCGTAGCCCTAACCCTAACCCTAACCCTAACCCTAGCCCTAAACCTAAGCCCCAGCCCTAGCCCTAGCCCTAACCCTAACCCTAACACTAACCCTAGCCCTAGCCCTAGCCCTAATCCTAGCCCTAGCCCTAACCCTAACCCTAGCCCTAGCCCTAACCCTAACACTAACCTTAGCCCTAGCCCTAGCCCTAATCCTAGCCCTAGCCCTAATCCTAGCCCTAGCCCTAATCCTAGCCCTAGCCCTAGCCCTAATCCTAGCCCTAGCCCTAATCCTAGCCTTAGCCCTAGCCCTAATCCTAGCCCTAGCCCTAACCCTAACCCTAACCCTAACCCTAACCCTATCTCGAACCCTAAGTCTCAGGTACGCCCGAAGGCAGCTGCAAGCAGCGATTGCACCTGTGTCTGGCCAGCTCGAACGGCTCATTTGACGAGTGCTGCCATGGGTTGAAGTGCTTCGCCCCGGATGTCATCAAGTCGCAGGACGATGATCACATTTTTGCTGGCTGGTGCATCCGAAACAGTTCGAGATTCGAGTGGGATTGAGTGGCTGCCCTCTCTACCTGACTGAACAGCTGCTAAACTCATCATTCTTATCTGATGTTTAATATTGTACGAGCATAAAAGCAATTTAACACGTCACAATTTTGTAAAAAATGACACAATTAAAGCAAATTCTTTTTGTGCTTCAACATTTTTCTCATCGAAAAGTTCACCCGCAGGTAAACAGACAAATTTTCACAGTGTATTTCTCAAAATATCGTGTAGTTGTAAATCTAAATGGCTACATGTACTAAAAATCTGCATGAGTGCGTGCGGAACTGTACTGTACTGTACAGTAATAACATTTACTAATTTTCCTTCTAATTTAAAAGTTAAAAATAGAAAAATTCAACTGAAAAATAATATCCCTTGTTTTATTGAGCCTAAAAATGAAAAAAAACTTGATCGGCCAAAAAATTCTACATATTACTGCTCTAGAAAGTGTAAAATAAGTAGTGTTCGAGCGTATTACGACTTAAAGCTCCTCTGTTTCATTATTTTATTGCAGTTTTCAACGAATCCAGATGGATCACGTCATACCATCAAATTTTCCCATGCAGCCAGTAAGTCTTCATCTTTTTCTCCTAAAAGTGAAGAAATATTGGTTTATTAGGTTATTTATTCTCAATAAAAACCATAGACAAATGAGGCAGAATTAGAAATCCCAGTCAACTGAATCCCAGTTAGGGAATCCAAGTCAGGGGAGTTCCAATCAGGGGAATCCCAGTCAGGGGAATCCCAGTCAGGGGAATCCCAGTCAGGGGAATCCCAGTCAGGGGAATCCCAGTCAGGGGAATCCCAGTCAGGGAAATCCCAGTCAGGAGAATCCCAGTCAGGAGAATCCCAGTCAGGGCAATCCCAGTCAGGAGAATCCCAGTCAGGGCAATCCCAGTCAGGGGAATCCCAGTCAGGGCAATCCCAGTCAGGGGAATCCCAGTCAGGGAAATCCCAGTCAGGGGAATCCCAGTCAGGGAAATCCCAGTCAGGGGAGTCCCACTCAGGGGAATCCCAGTCAGGGGAATTCCAGTCAATGGGATTCCAGTCAGAGGAATCCCAGTCAGAGGAATCCCAGTCGGTGGAATCCCAGTCGGTGGAATCCCAGTCAGTTAAATCCTCGTCAGGGCAATTCTAGTCAGGGAAATCCCAGTCGGTGGAAACCCAGTCAGGGGAATCCCATTCAGGGAAATTCCAGTCGGTGGAATCCCAGTCGGTGGAATCCCAGTCGGTCGAATCCCAGTCGGTCGAATCCCAGCCAGGGGAATCCCAATCGGGGGAATCCTAATCAAGGGAATCCCAGTCAGTGGAAATCAACCAGATGATCTGGAATCCCAGTCAGGTTAATCCCAGTCAGGGAAATCCCAGTCAATGGAATCCCCGTCAGGGGAATCCCAGTCAGGGAATCCTAGATTGCTCAATCTGTAATCTCAAAGTCCAGAGAGTAATAAGTTTTTTTAGTGCTAAAAACGGAAATTTAGTCCTTATCTCGCCGCTGCAATGCGTTCGAAGGCACAGGAAATTTATGAGAAATGTTAACAAAAATTTGAATTATTTTTTCCTACCTGAACTTCGACTTCGCCGCGAAATTCCAGCTCAAACTGGTTGGTGATCTCCAACAGGCCGAAAGTTCGCTCGCTAATCTGGACTTTCGATGCTGAAAAAATTGTGAAAAAAAACTCGTCTCATACTTTTAGTAATACTAGAGCATTTTATTTCAATTTTTTATTCCTACGCTGCCCGGTGGACTCCATGCAGTTGGCGATGTGCACCGTCTCGCCAAACAGACAGTAACGCGGCATCTTGGTGCCCACGATCCCGGCAACCACGGCTCCTGAAAAATTAAAGCAGCCAAATATTAGTCAATAACAGATGGTGCTTTGAATCAAAATGATTTTTTTCTTCACCTGAGTGAATCCCAATGCGAATTTTTACGCGGCCTTTTTCCAGGGCTCCGGTGGAAAATTCCATCATTGCGTCGCGAATGTCCAGCGCCACTGAGGCGATCTCCGCTGAGAAGGGAAACCCAAGTAGATGAATACTACTGTTAGTGGCATATTGATTTTCCAGCCTGCCTCTCCCTGCCCGCCTCTCCCTGACCCTGCCTCTCTCACCCTGCGTCTCCCTGCCTGCCTCTCTCACCCTGCGTCTCCCTGCCTGCCTCTCTCACCCTGCGTCTCCCTGCCTGCCTCTCTGCCTGCCTCTCTCACCCTGCGTCTCCCTGCCTGCCTCTCTCACCCTGCGTCTCCCTGCCTGCCTCTCTCACCCTGCGTCTCCCTGCCTGCCTCTCTCACCCTGCGTCTCCCTGCCTGCCTCTCTCACCCTGCGTCTCCCTGCCTGCCTCTCTGCCTGCCTCTCTCACCCTGCGTCTCCCTGCCTGCCTCTCTCACCCTGCGTCTCTCTGCCTGCCTCTCTCACCCTGCGTCTCCCTGCCTGCCTTTCTCACCCTGCGTCTCCCTGCCTGCCTCTCTCACCCTGCGTCTCCCTGCCTGCCTCTCTCACCCTGCGTCTCCCTGCCTGCCTCTCTCACCCTGCATCTCCCTGCCTGCCTCTCCCTCCTGCCTCTCTGACCCTGCATCTCTCACCCTGCATCTCCCTGCCTGCCTCTCCCTCCTGCCTCTCTGACCCTGCATCTCTCACCCTGCATCTCCCTGCCTGCATCTCTGCCTGCCTCTCTGCCTGGCTCTCCCTGCCTGCCTCTCTGCTTGCCTCTCCCTGCCTGCATCTCCCACCATGCATCTCCCACCTGCATCTCCCTGCCTGCATCTCCCTGTCCGCCTCTCCCAATGATAATAATCTTCTAGCAAATCTCGCAGTCCTTCATCCCATCGGGAGTCCCCCGGCAACTACACAGAGGCTCACAAGCGTGCATATCGCCATTCTTGATGGGCACTCCCGAGGCCACCATGTACGCATCGCCGATCGTCTCAACTTTGAAGGCGTCGTACATTTCAATGATGTTGTCGAATAGGCTGAGGATGGAGAAGTGGAAGCTCCATTCTTTTTCTGTTTTTTGAGGTCCTCCACAAATTTCTGATGCTAACCCTAACCCTAACCCTAACCCTAATCCTCCATCTCCAATTGCCAAATAACATCTACAATCCCGAGATCCCATCTCCAATCCCTACATCCCATCTACAATCCTGAGATCCCATCTACAATCCCGAGATCTCATTTCCAATCCCAAGATCCCATCTCCAATCCCAAGATCCCATTTCAAATCCTGAGATCCCCTCTCCAATACTGAGATCCTATCTCCAATATCGAGATCCCATCTCCAATGCTGAGATCCCATCTCCAATCCTGAGATCCTATCTCCAATCCCTACATCCCATCTCCAATCCTTTGATCCCATCTCCGATCCCAAGATCACGTCTTCAATCCTGAGATTCCATCTCCAACCCTGAGATACTATTTCCAATCTCGAGATCCCATCTCAAATCCCGAGATCCCCTTCAATCCTAAACTCCCATCTCCAATCCGAGATCCCATCTCCAATCCCGAGATCCCATTTCCAATCCCGAGATCCCGAATCCCAAGCGAGATCTCATACAAGGCTTACGAGTAGAGACTATTGAGCAGGTCGATAACCTCCATCGGTGAGATGCTTGACGAGATCACGGTGAAGCTGACGATGTCGCTGAAGTAGATGCTGACGCATTGGAACGTCTCAGGTTCCACCGTGAGGCCCTTGGTTAGCTGGTCCGCCACCGTCCGAGGCAGCATCTGGAACAGCAGCGTCTCTGTGCGCTTCTTCTCTACCTGCGGGGACGTGCGAGTCAGTTTGGCTCATTTACCTTCATAAACTCTTTGACTTCATCTTCTTGGTCGCGATTGTGTCTATCATTGAAGTTCTGAACTGCAAGTTTACAGTTCGGATCTCGGGACTGGAAATGGGATCTCGGGATTGGAAATGGGATCTCGGGACTGGAAATGGGATCTCGGGACTGGAAATGGGATCTCGGGATTGGAGATGGGATCTCGAGATTGGAGATAGGATCTCAGGATTGAAGATGGGATCTCGAGATTGAAGATTCGATCTCGGGATTGGAGATGGGAGCTTAGGTTTGAAGATGGGATCTCGGGATTTGAGATGGGATCTCAGGATTGGAGATGGGATCTCAGAATTGAAGATGGGATCTCGAGATTGAAGATTCGATCTCGGGATTGGAGATGGGAGCTTAGGTTTGAAGATGGGATCTCGGGATTTGAGATGGGATCTCAGGATTGGAGATGGGATCTCAGAATTGAAGATGGGATCTCGGGATTTGAGATGGGATCTCAGGATTAGAAATGGGATCTCGAGATTGGAGATAGGATCTCAGGATTGAAGATGGGATCTCAGGATTGGAGATGGGATCTCAGGATTGAAGATGGGATCTCGGGATTTGAGATGGGATCTCAGGATTAGAAATGGGATCTCGAGATTGGAGATAGGATCTCAAGATTGAAGATGGGATCTCAGGATTGAAGATTAAAGATTGAAGATTGAAGATTGAAGATTGAAGATGGGATCTGGGATTGGAGATGGGATTTCGGAATTGGAGATGGGATCTCGGGATTGGAGATGGGATCTCAGGATAGAGATGGGATCTCAGGATTAGAAATGGGATCTCGAGATTGGAGATAGGATCTCGGGATTAGAGATGGGATCTCAGGATTGGAGATGGGATCATCAGAAAGTTTTGGTATTCCAATGCAGAAGTAGTGGATAAACTAGGTATTAATGCTTGAGATTCCATGTTTTATGAATTAATTCGCTTACTGCAATCACACCCTGATTACATTATACATGTAACTGGCAGAAGCCATCTCTCACCTGCAACGCTTTGATTTTCTTTCGCAGTTTTACGGCATAGGTGAGAATCATCTGGCCCATGGCTCTGATGGTGGAGGCGTACCACACGGTGAGACTGACGCATAGAATCGTCACGATGATGAACAAAGTGGAGAACACGATTAAGTTCATTCTGGCCTCGTTAACAGAAGCTTTGAGCTGATTGACTATCGAGTCCGAGACGGAGTTCCGCACCTGCGTATGGCGTGCATAGTGGGTCTTCTAATTAAGCAACCTCTAATTCTCTAGGGATTAAACGTGCGCTTCGAACTTGAATGTAATAATCAATAAGCTGAGTTGCATTTTAATTAACTCAAAGCTCCTTAATTAACCGGATCAGCTCAATGAGCATCGTTCGTCTTCTTTAGCAGTAGAACTTTATTTCCTGCTGAGTGTTTTTGCCTGTAATTATTTTCTAGATTAAGATTCCTTATTAGAATAGGCAAATCCGATGTCTACTGAAGTAATTAGGCCAGCAGCTGCAGCTAGAAATTTCTATTAACAGCAGAAAGACCTATTGGGTGTATTTCAAATACACACATTCTCCCTTTGTCTGGATCTCCAAAAATATTCAACCAATTGCCATGAAAATCCAAAACACGGGCTAAAATTTTCCGCTCTATTCGATGAAGCAACTTCGAGAATCACGAAAAATCGGCATCGTTGAAATATTCAACGATTCTCCTCGGGGTGTCTGGTGGCAAAAACCACCAATATTGGCAAAATTTTTCTGCTCAAGAAATCTCATCATGAAACCACGTCGGCTAAACAAACTGTGCGTATCAGTCACAGGGACTTTTGCTCTCAGCATCCCAGGCACCAGGGTCCCTTCATCACCGTCTGGAGCATTGGCGGCGACCGTCGGGACCTTCAACAAAAGCACCCGATCGGCATCTCAGAGACGGCTGTGTTCCCAAAACAGAAATGGAAGAATCCTCGTCTGCATGCAGCATTCAGTCAGTAGACATAATCGGTGAATGAAATGGACGATGGCGACCCTCTAGGCTGACCTGTAGACATACAGGTGACCTTCGGGACCTTCAATGGAGTGCCACCTCGCGGCCCTGACGAACTGGCACCCCCAACATCGTGTTTTTTCTATCAAGGCACCAAACCAGGCATGTCTGCATATTATACTCACCCGAACGAAGAGATTTATGAGCACAGTAGTATTGTCAAACCAGCCCTGAGCAAGCACGCTTCGGAATTGCTGCTCCTGTGTGTTGCAATAATCGATGAAGCTGCTGTTCAGCATCATTGTCCGTTTCAATGTTAAATTGCTGTCTAAATTGGCGGTGTTCGTGTAAATTGTCTCAAACTCGCTGATGCAAGAGGCGCAGTAGCCCCTGCCAATGTCGTACTCAGTTAGTTGAGTTCCGTAGAGGCGCAGAAAGTACTGCGGGTGAATTGAGGGTTGCTTCAGTATTATTCAAGATTATTTTTTATCGTGTAAATTTAATTATTGTAATTATATTTCTTTCCGAATATACAACCCGTTGTGGGGTAGGAAGATTCCGAATGTACATCCCGTTTTGGGTAGGAAGATTTCTTTCCGAATGTACATCCCCGTTGTGGGGTAGGAAGATTTCTTTCCGAATGTACATCCCCGTTGTGGGGTAGGAAGATTTCTTTCCGAATGTACAGTCTATGGTAGGGTAATTAAAGAATGTATATTCCGAAGTGACGTGCAATAAAATAATTTAATTCTGACTGCACAGTCTCGTAAACGTTTTAAATAAATGAGTTCGGCTACCGCATGCTGGCCTATCAAAACCCACCCTGAAAAGTTCGGGCGGCAGGTGGCAGTTGATGAACCAAGACGAGCCCAGGGCTCGCTGCAGTCCGATAGCCTCGGTGACTCGCAGAATGGCTGAAAAGGCCAGCATTTGAGTCCAGAGCTTGCTGCCCGGAGGGAAAATGGCGGTGCTGTCGCCCCAGTCCATCAGCATGTTGATGAAGGGAGTGTAAAAGTCCGGCGAGTCAATCGTTTGCATTTCGTAAGCACTGAAATGAGGAAGGTTCAATAGTTTTCTTTGCGAAAAAGAACGTCATAAAAAACTTTCATCTCTAAGAATTAATTCTTTAATAATTATCTCACTTGTGTTTTTGCTTTCTTAGAAACGCACCCCGACGGATGATGGTCTCAGAATCTCAAAATCTCATCTCAAGTGATGATGATCTCACAATCTCACCCCAAGTGATGATGGTCTCACAATCTCACCCCAAGTGATGATGATCTCACAATCTCACCCCAAGTGGTGTGGTCTCACAATCTCACCCCAAGTGATGATGATCCCAGCATCTCACAATCTCACCCCAAGTGGTGATGATCTCACAATCTCACCCCAAGTGACGATTATCTCACAATCTCACCCCAAGTGATGATGGTCTCACAATCTCACCCCAAGTGATGATGGTCTCACAATCTCACCCCAAGTGATGATGATCTCAGCATCTCACAATCTCACCCCAAGTGACGATGATCTCACAATCTCAACCCAAGTGGTGTGGTCTCACAATCTCACCCCAAGTGGTGATGGTCTCAGAATCTCGCCCCAAGTGATAATGGTCTCACAATCTCACCCCAAGTGATGATGATCTCAGCATCTCGCAATCTCACCCCAAGTGATGATGATCCCAGCATCTCACAATCTCACCCCAAGTGACGATGATCTCACAATCTCACCCCAAGTGATGATGATCTCAGCATCTCACAATCTCACCCCAAGTGACGATGATCTCACAATCTCACCCCAAGTGGTGTGGTCTCACAATCTCACCCCAAGTGGTGTGGTCTCACAATCTCACCCCAAGTGGTGATGGTCTCAGAATCTCGCCCCAAGTGATAATGGTCTCACAATCTCACCCCAAGTGATGATGATCTCAGCATCTCACAATCTCACCCCAAGTGACGATGATCTCAGCATCTCACAATCTCACCCCAAGTGGTGATGGTCTCACAATCTCACCCCAAGTGATGATGGTCTCACAATCTCACCCCAAGTGATGATGATCTCAGCATCTCACAATCTCACCCCAAGTGATGATGGTCTCACAATCTCACCCCAAGTGATGATGATCTCAGCATCTCACAATCTCACCCCAAGTGATGATGATCTCAGCATGTCACAATCTCACCCCAAGTGGTGATGGTCTCACAATCTCACCCCAAGTGATGATGGTCTCACAATCTCACCCCAAGTGATGATGATCTCAGCATCTCACAATCTCACCCCAAGTGATGATGATCTCAGCATGTCACAATCTCACCCCATATTAAGGAACTCACATGGTGTCGACTCGACGCCGGAACCAAGCCAGGTTGGCGGCCATGTCAGCTTTGGTGTAGAGCGGCCTGATGGGCACAGTATAACCGCTGCTGGTGTTGCTATAGTAAAAGTACTCAATGGGAGGCCAGATGCTCATGCCCTCAAGAGCGGCATCCGAAATAACTCGTTGATTTTTGATGCGCTGATAAAAGACCATGTCGGTGCCGTTCGAGGCCAGGAAGGTTGCCGTCAGGCCGCGCTCGATCTGCAGGCTGCCGACCAGTTTGCTCATGTCCATGTTGCCTGAGAAGTGGAGTGAGCATTTTGAGAATTGAGAATATTAAGAATTAGAAGGCTGCGCGGTATCGGGCAAAAAATGAAATGGCGCTCCCTATTGAATGATGCTTTGAATTAATCACCCTTCATGACGACTGCACGTATGAACATTTGAAGTACAAGGATGCGGACGCCTAATCGGAATTTTCTCGAGTGAATTTTTGTTTATGGCAAAACCCCATGCGTTCCCTGTCACTCTCCCGCCTGGGTCCTGCTTGGATTCAACCGCAAGGGCATCAGGGCGATAGCCGCGATGATGGTCTCAGGTCAATGGCATCGCCCATTCTGCCTCTTCGGTGTTGAGCGCTTCATCTGTGAATGCCCTGCTTTCAATCCGAATCTCTTTTCCGGCTAGCTACCTAAGGCCTACCGGATGAGCAACCAACCGCCTCTTCGCCTCTCCTGGACTCTCCGGCAGTCCTGGACCTCCCTGCCCGACACCGCAGCTGCCCGTGGTTGTCAGGGGTCAGCCGAATGGGCGGTGACGCCTCCCCGCTGCACCCGGATGCCCGGAGCATCCCCTGCAGCAAAGTCAAGTAAGTCCTTCGCGAAGAAAGACGACTTGATCGGATCTTTGAGTATTACAGATATACATTATTTAATCGATAAGATTGCCAGCAGATCTCAAACTCACCTGTAAGTGACACCTGAGCCCGCTGACTCTGCGAGAACGTGCTCGATGCCCTCGTCAAACCGACAGTGCCAATGGACAGAGCCGCAATCACCGGAATGCTGATCACTGCCAGCATTTTGGCCACCTCAAGCGCCTGTCTGCAGGCCGTCTGGGTGTCCAGAATCACCTGGATGCGGCCCTTTGTGTCCGAGTTAGCGCTGGATACCATTGACGTGCTCGAGCGTGCGACCAAGGCTGGGGCTATGCCGTTTGCGACGGAAGCTGCGCTGCTGCTCCGCATGTCGAGGACGCTGGCGCGCCCGTTGGAATATGAGTAGGACATGGCTCGGGCGCTAATCACTAGGCAGGATGGGGATTCGCGATAATCACTGCCTGGACTTTGCTTTTAAGCTCAAAGGAAAACCGCCCCAGGCTAGTTGCTTAATGATGATTAACCTGCAGTTGCTTCTTTGATTTCAAGCCAGTCCAATGAATCGCAGTTGTTGTTGTTGTTAGTCAAGAAGGCGTAAACTAATAATTACTGCGAGTTGCCATTGCCAGGACAGCGCAGGATTATGAAGCCTAATCAGTACGTGTGCACTAGTCAGGCTCGAATGAGTCAATCCACTGCCCCCCATCCCCGGGGCAAAATTTGAAATTGCTACACGGTCTCTCAGTGACACAGCCAACTGCACAGACAAATGAGACTGAGAGTTAGGGGAGGCTGGCTGCATTTTCTACTGCTCCGGGGATTTTCATCACCTTTGTAGCCACGCCCTTCCCGCGTTGGCTCTCTGTCTCTAGCTCGATCCCCTCTATTGCTTTGAGTCTCTTCCCGACGAGGTCGCTCTGCACGCTCATCCGTCTAGCGGACAGGTGAGTCCGGCAAGCAAACGATGAGAGTACGAAAGTATAATCTAATCTAATGAGACATGGACTGCTGCGTCTAGCAATCCGGATTGCAAACGATAGCTGGTCTCATAGAACCTGATTGTCCACAATTCAGATCTTATAGTAGTCCATATACGCTCGTAGTTGAATTAGAGACATGAATTATTAACAGGTGCAGGATAGGGGGGCCGTAGCCCAGCGGTAGCGGAGCTGCTCTGGTGTGCCAGCGACCCAGGCTCGATTCCAAGTGCAGTCACATTAATTTGGGGCTGAATTGGAATCTCGGCTTGGCTCTGCTCGTGCAATTAACGGCCTTGAGAGCCAACCCCCCAAGGCGCAGTGAAGTGTACATGCCTAACTATAATATAAAGTTAGGGCCGCTGTACACTCCTGTGTGAGTGTGTGCCTGCGTACGTATCCGCGCGCTTGTGTGCCTGCTCAGGGGAGTCGGCGGAATGGGCAGTAATGCCTCTCGCCGGTTGTGTGCCCATGTCGCTTAAAGTGCGCCAGGGTGCACACAACCCCTCTGCCTCTAATAAAAAAAAAATAACAGGTGCAGGACATGAGACAGTCAAGTGTGCAGAAAAAAGATAGAATAGCTTTCTGAGCTTGGAATTCCATGGCTGGTCAAAGAGAGCGACTTGGGCTCGAAGCTCAGTAAGTTCCGACTTGTCAAAATTAAAAAAACCAGAAAAATCAAGATTTACTCATTTAGAAATTCTCAGATGTACTCACCATCGAACACGGAACTAAAAGATTGGATGGACCATAGCCATCAAAACGCAAAAATATATTTTGCGTAAGTCTTTCCCTTAAAATTGAAATCAAAAGCAAGAGAAGCGTCCATTTTTTACAGAAATAACTGCGCGGCTAAAAGAGCCATTATCGTTCCTTGTCACCGAGTATCACTTAATGATGTTATAAAACCGGATGGCATGGGTGCTGTCTGAAGGCAGTGCGCTACCATCTGCTGCTGCTCCCTTCTTTGCATCTTTGGCGTCCTTCTTGGCGTCTTTTGCGTTCTTTGCGTCCTTCTTAACGTCCTTTGCGTCTTTTGCGTCCTTTGCGTCCTTCTTAACGTCCTTTGCGTCTTTTGCGTCCTTCTTAACGTCCTTTGCGTCTTTCTTCGCGTCCTTTGCGTCATTCTTGGCGTCCTTTGCGTCCTTTTTAACGTCCTTTGCGTCCTTCTTGGCGTCCTTTGCGTCATTCTTGGCGTCCTTTGCGTCCTTTGCGTCCTTTGCGTCCTTTGCGTCCTTCTTAGCATCCTTTGCGTCCTTTGTGTCCTTCTTAGCGTCCTTTGCGTCCTTTGCGTCCTTCTTAGCGTCCTTTGCGTCCTTTGCGTCCTTTGCGTCCTTCTTAGTGTCCTTTGCGTCCTTCTTAGCGTCCTTTGCGTCCTTCTTAGCGTCCTTTGCGTCCTTCTTGGCGTCCTTGACGTCTTTCTTAGCGTCCTTTTTGGAATCCTTAGCATCCTTTTTAGCATCATTTTTGGCATCTTTCTTTGCGTCTTTTGCGTCCTTTTTAGCGTCTTTTTTGGCGTCTTTAACGTCCTTCGCGCCCTTAGCAGCTTTGGTACTCATGCCGGTGCCTTCTCCGCTGCATCGGCTTACTGAGCAGTTGAAGAGTTGCTTTAACTTGGCGTCCGCTTCCTGCTAATGCTCACTAGATTGTTAAAGAATCGGTCGAACTACTAGTGCAAAATAAGCGTCTATGTTCCAATTCGAAACCCGGAATGCATTTTAGGCCTTGCTTACTAATTTTAGTTGAAGTTTTTTGGCAGAACCAAATGTAGCGTTCCATCCTATCTACAGGATTGGCGTTCCGTGGTGCTGCAGAGAATCGCGGAGTTAGGCGCGGATGTCATCACGGCTGCCCAAGAGTGCAATATACACCATTTTTGTTTGATTGTTCTGAGTCCAAAGTCTGAATTCAACTGCTCGATGTCTGAAACTCATTAATTCATTAATTCAAATTGATAATTCAAATTAAACAAATAAGCAGACGACAAATATTTGAACCTAATGTTACTACTATTCATCTAGTAGGCTGCTCGCGTCTTACTAGATAAATTTGCTTAATTTGACTATTTTTGCTTGAATATATCAAGGAATTTTTTTCAAATTTAGCGTATTGATTTTCCGATGGGTAAATGTATGCGTGTATGCGTGTTGCTATTGAATCAAGAGTTGTCTCCGGCCCGTGCTCAAAGTAACCCATCTTATTCAGGTCTAGTATCTAGAGAACTAATCATAACATTCCTCACACAATACGACCGTATGAGCTATTTTAAAGTGCCTAAAACCCAAGGCAACAAACTAAACAAACACATGTTCTAAAAGAAACTTTCCGGAAAATTCTTTTTTTATATTAAGAATCGTTGAGTCATTTGATTGGGACTTGTTTTTTAATGCGTCAACCGCACTGGTTTTGTCTACTCAGAGATAGAGGCAAGCATTCGCTGCTCTGCGTGCGACGTCTTGGACCTCCGCTTTGTCCCAACAGCGATAAGATGAAGCCAATGCAACCCCGCGCTTATAGCTCGTGTTGTCATGGCAACCCGGGGCTGACAGAGAGCTTCGCCAGTGCGCACTAACTGCTTCATATCTTATCTTAAGTTGACTCGAGCGAATTTGAGGAGGGGCCGCCGCTTCTGCCACTGTAGCCGTTGAGAATTGGCTTCATAGCCTCAGGGAAGAGGGTGGCGCCCAGGCTGTGCGCCCTAGCCACCCTCAGCCGTCAACTTTGGGTATTTATTATCTACCAACTTGGCTTAAGATTTTCTTTCTGTTAACAGGTCTGTGACTGACTGCGACTCCAAGCTTTTTTTTTGGGTAAGTTGCTATATCGTTTCTAGTTAAGGACAATTTTGAGGGCAGAATGTCGCAGTGCTTTTCTTTGCAACTCTCTTAGCAATTTTAAAGTTTTTTAACACTGTAGAGTTTGGTCTGTAATAGTAAGTTAAATTAATTTCTAACTTTTTGTTTACCAGTCCTGAAGTATTTCAAACTATCTGAAGCATGCATCCTGAAGTATTTCAATCTATCTGAAGCATGCATCCTGAAGTATTTCAATCTATCTGAGCATCGATCCTGAAGTATTTCAATCTATCTGAAGCATGCATCCTGAAGTATTTCAATCTATCTGAAGCATCCATCCTGAAGTATTGCTATATATCTGAAGCATCGATCCTGAAGACTTGCAAAATACCTACACCAAACCAAGATCCCAAGGTGTTGCAGTCTCACCAATATGCCCCAATCCAGATCGCCGACTCCAAACATCCCGCAGGACACTCAGCAAGCAGTGCACTCGTAGTTCAATAAGACACAGAAGCCATGGGTTGCGGCAGCAAGCTCGCTTCGATCACCCTGTTCGTGTTCACCATCGTGTTCTTCTTGGTTGGCCTGGCCCTGCTGTCTGCCGGCATCTGGATGCTGGTCAGTCAGGACAAGCTGTTCAACATGTTGAACCTCATCAACCAGCAGGCTGGAAACAATCCGGAAGTTGAGAGCGAGCTGCTCAGACTCTCCGGTCAAAAAGGCATCGTGTCGACCGCTGGCGCCATCCTTATTGCTGTTGGCGCCCTCAGCGCCTTCATCAGCCTGTTCGGATGTCTGGGAGCTGTGCGACAGTCGAAGTGCCTGCTGGGCATCGTGAGTCAGAGAGAGTTTTGCTGACACTAGTATCTGACACATATAGTCTGACCGTTTGACTTTCTAATGTCCTAACCATACCAGCTTCAGATTATTTGATGTCTGATGCTGACCATTTGATACCTGATGCTGACCTTTTGATGTCTGATGCTGACCATTTGATATCTGATGCTGACCATTTGATACCTGATGCTGACCATTTGATGTCTGATGCTGACCATTTGATACCTGATGCGGACCATTTGATGTCTGATGCTGACCATTTGATACCTGATGCTGACCATTTGATACCTGATGCTGACCTTTTGATGTCTGATGCTGACCATTTGATACCTGATGCTGACCATTTGATATCTGATGCTGACCATTTGATATCTGATGCTGACCATTTGATACCTGATGCTGACCATTTGACATCAGATGCAGCCAGATGACAATCAAAAGTCATGACTAATACCTCCTTCATCCGCAGTATGCCGGTTTCATCATCGCAATTCTGGGAGCCCAGGTGGCGGCCGCTGTGTTAGCTGTGCTGTATAAAAACAACGTGGTCACCCAGGCCAAAACCGAGCTGTCAGCACTGCAGAACAAGTACCTGATCTCCGTGAACGATTTTGTCAATGGAACCAAAAAGACACATACTGCCGTCAGTCTGCTATTCAACTACATGTTTGTTGCTGTGAGTGCCACTTTTTGTTTATCCCACACCCAACCTGACTTTTAGAGAGAGACGCAGGATATGTAGGAAAGTCAGGAGGCAGAGCAGAGACACAGAAGGCAGAGCAGAGACACAGAAGGCAGAGCAGAGACACAGAAGGCAGAGCAGAGACACAGAAGGCAGAGCAGAGACACAGAAGGCAGAGCAGAGACACAGAAGGCAGAGCAGAGACACAGAAGGCAGAGCAGAGACACAGAAGGCAGAGCAGAGACACAAGAGACAGAGCAGAGACACTGAATGGTGACCCAGGAGGAAGACACAGGAAGAAGTCAAAAGACAAAATAGGAAATCAGCTACCACGGGCACAAGAATGAGAAGACGCGCACAAAACTCACAACTTCATTTACTATATTCCAGGTGGACTGTTGCGGCGTAAACGTGACGGGAGACGCCCGCAATAGCGAGAGCTGGCTCACTTCAAACCGCACCTGGCTAATGACGAACGGCGTGAAGACAAATATGAAAGTACCAGCCGCTTGTTGCGTTGTCAAGAGCGACAAAAAGGCTGAACTATTGACCCAGACTCGATGGTCGGACCTGGGAAACTACCTTGAGAATCAGGACTGCCCTGTTACTGAAGTTGGATTTCACCAAGTTGTAAGTCAATAAGCTCGCTGTTTCTCTCGTGGATACTTACGCGTGTAGCTCGTATCAGATATGAGCCTGTATTGTTGAAATCACCGGAAACATTTTTGCGTGCTTTTTTGAACACTCTGTTTATCTATAGCCACTCTCCTGACTCCATAGCCTCACTCCTGACTCCATAGCCTCACTCCTGACTCCATAGCCTCACTCCTGACTCCATAGCCTCACTCCTGACTCCATAGCCTCACTCCTGACTCCATAGCCTCACTCCTGACTCCATAGCCTCACTCCTGACTCCATAGCCTCACTCCTGACTCCATAGCCTCACTCCTGACTCCATAGCCTCACTCCTGACTCCATAGCCTCACTCCTGACTCCATAGCCTCACTCCTGACTCCATAGCCTCACTCCTGACTCCATAGCCACACTTCTGACTCTTCAGACAGAAATCTCCTGACTCCATTCTCACTGTCTTGAAATTGACCAAAGACACATTGACTGCTCCGTACCCTTAGTAGGACTTCTAAAATTACTCGTGGAAAGTCACTTTCACTGGCCTCTCTACACAGTTACGGTTAAATTGAAACCGCTTTCAGGGCTGCGTGGACGCAGTGGTGGCATTCATCGATTCCTACTCGCTATGGGTCATCATTGGCTGCGGTGTGTTCGCTGCTGCTCAGGTAAGCCTTTTTTCCTCGAGTACTCTTGCCACATTAATTACAACATGTATGAAAATTGAAACTGATTTTTCCTGCATTTTAACAATAATTTCAGCTGCTGGTGATCATTTTCACGTTGTGTCTCATCTGCTCGATCGATTCAAAGTGAAGATAGAGAGGCATGAATTTCTCTACATGCCTGCAGCGGCAGCAGTTTTGCCAGCAAATCAATTTTGAAATAAAAAAGACTGAAAAAAACTTTATATATTCTCGACATACTACTCATTCAATGCTATTGCAGATTTATTATTTTATTGAAAGCTGATTTAATTCGACCAAAAGAGCAAAACACAATTTCTGGCAACCTATAAATCATTATTGGGCGTTATTAATCTTCATGCATTTTTGCTCAATTCGATTAATTGCACTGACCCCAGTTTTACTTGTGTAAGCATTGCGGAATATTATGTCATATAATAATACATCATCTTGCACAAGCATATACAAAATACCAAAATGTTAAAACGAGCAAACAAACTATTATTAACTGTCTTTCTTAAAGTGCTTCGATATAACTACGAGTACAGGCATATAAAGACGGTCTCTGATGAGATTTTCGCTCATGTTGTGCTCAGCCCGGAGGGTTGTGGTGCAGCCTGGGGCTTCTATGACCGCATAGTTTGATCTTGTATCGTCTGGTAGAGTTTGCCCGTATTTCTGGAAGAGTTCCATGCTCTGCACTGCTTTGAGCTGCCACGGTATTGGGTGAACCTACACCCGTGCAGCTGGAGCCAAAACCCCACTAGTGGCCAAAACCCGATTATAGTATGCGAAACTTTGTGTGCAGCCCCAAAATTTGCTTTGTGCTACGAAAAGGAGGACCTCCAATTTGCCTTTGTATATGCCCTTGATCAACTCACCCTGCTCCAGCGGCAAAGCCCTTCCTCCTTGGGCTGATCCGCGTCAAGCACTACATGTACTAGGCGCCCCGTTTAACAACAACAACAACAGGCATGTACATGTATCTCCGTTGTAAACAAAATTAATAATATATTAGATCCTTACGCTCGTAAATGGATTTACTCCTATCGCTATATTCACTCTCAAGACAGTCAGCTATATATACGATCGTAAGAGATAGCTTGAAAGTCATGCAGATAAATGTTACTTGCCAATTATTATTGTAAGCACATAAAACGCTCGTACATGTAATATAAGTTAGCTGTGTCAATAATGCGCAATTCTCCCAAGGACCACTACTGTCTTCTCCAATTTGATCTTGTATAACAATTATAAACATTGTTTTTATTAAGGATTTTGTTTAGTCAACCCTGGCGCAACTCTGCCGATTCCACATTCCTTCATTCACATATTGATGTACATCGGCCCTGACTATTTAATTTTAATTCTGGAATTAAAGTGCATCGCACACATGGTTGCACGCAACACCTGAAAAGGGGTTGTCAACTTTATAGTCCCGAAATTGAAGCGGTGTATCAGGCCGCTTTTTCTGTCGGACTCCTATTGGACCGGCTATGAGTGTAAAATAATCCAAAATACCATCTCTCAACAACTCAATGGCTCAACTATATACTATTCGATCCCGGCCCGGGCCTGGGATGGAATCTTCACAGCCGTGTGGCAGTAATGGCTCTTCACAAACAATCGAATGTTTCGTTCTGAACGTTTTTCGATGCCAGCCATTAATAAGCAGGTGAGTGTTACGGTGAGGTTGCTTGGGCATGCCCTGGCAGACACGACCATATTACATGATGTGTGGTTATGTCGACACGCAGCGCGATGCTCCTGATCTTCCTTGGGTCTAAACCACGACATAATTAGATCCCCATTTATTTCATATTATTTCACTGGGGATCTATAGTCAGTAATAGAGAGATTCGATTTTTGAATATTCTACCACTATTGCCAAATAAAAATAAGAGCTAGGGATAAGCAAAATAAAGCGCCGTACCACTTCCATTTAGTGGACTAACTGGTTGATATATATCCCCTTTTCCATGTAACTGGATGTGCAGTTTTTATAGACATTTGCAGTAAGTAGTCATACATGTTCGCGTGTATGACAGTGAATCATCTGTTTCTATGAATGTTCATTTGTACTATATATATGCGGATCAATATTACTTAGGGACAAATAATTGTTGCGATAAAAGACATTTATCAACAATTGAAATACTTTGCGCCTTATTATTCGCGGGCATTTAAATCAAAAGCATATTTTAAAGTCATAAAGACTATTTAGAAGGCATTTTTTGTTTTAACGCTTATAATAGATTTGCTTTGACTATTACGAATAACGCATGAGACACGCGTAAGCAAATTAAATAATTAAAATCTGCTAATTTCAAGATTTCTCTCGCCCGCCCCACCAAACCTACTTGCTACTTGTCAGTCAAGCCGCGGGTCTGGGAATACTAGACGCCTGTGTTCTACAATCTACGGAAAAATTATTCAGACTTAAACCCTTTTATAACTTCAGCTATACTTAGCAAGGTGTTTTAGATGATCGAGAACTGGAGTATTTGATAGCCTATTTAGGTTTTTTGCCTTGTAATGTATCGTAGGCGTAGGCCATAGAGCCTAGCACGTCACTGTTGAACTTAATTAAAATTAATTGTTGCATTCTAGATTTGTTTAATAGGCCCTATTTGCATATATTTTAAGTATTTATTTTGAGATTTCCAATTTTCCACCAATTACCATCATGTCACACTGCAATTTGAGTCATTTGGAGCATGTATTGTAGTTAGGCCTATTCAGCTCGGCAGACTGTTGCTATGTTTGTGGATCAATCAGGGACTCAAAACGTAATTAGCTAGGGTTGGCCAGTTGGCTTTGGGTAGAGAATTATTTAACATGGACAAATTAGGCAATAATCTAGGCCTAGGCCCCTATGCAAATTTGGTAACCCAACAATGAACAAGTCTTCTATATAGGCCTAGCTAAAGACAAGTTAGGTTCCTAAACTAAAGCAAGTTACATAAGTGCCTAGGCCTAGTGCCTTAGTATAATGTTTTTTTAAATGCTTTTGAAAGTTCTATTTCTCATAGATTTTTGCTTTGAATTTCTAAATTCTTAAAGCCAAAGAAGTGCAAAGGAGATATAATTATTTTCTACTATGTCTAAAGCTGATGACCTTTGATATAAAATATATATATTCCATTAAAATAAATTGGATATCAGTGGCCATATTGGATTATTGCGGAAGGAAGGATGTATGCTGGAATTTTCCAGCATATACTTGAGTTTTATGGCATACACTGGCATACATTTCTTGGCTGTGTATAGTGTGGCATACAGTATGGCATACATAACTGGTGTACAAATTAATATAAAGAATTTTTTCATACATTTTTCTATGTTAAGTTATTTCAAAAAACTTTTTCTACTACTATTTTCTCATTTACTAATCATTTTAATTACCAGAATTGTCATGACAATCGTCATGTTGTTATCAGTTTTTTTGTAATTTAAATTTAAATTTAAATATTCATCGATTTTTTTTCAATAGTTTTTGTTGGCGCACATTAAGAAATTGGCATACATTTAAAATTTGTTGGCATACTATTGAAAATTCAATGAAAATGTGTCCGGCGTACACAGAAAATCTTCTGCAATATAGATCAGTGGAACTTTTAAGAATAAACAAATATTTTTTTAGGCCTACTACAGTCTAGATCAAGCCTAAGATAAATAATGGACAAAACAAACTCAATTAAAAAGAAAATTTAAAAAATGTATTTATTAAACAGACAATATAATTGTACTAAAAGAATTTATAAGATTCTACATATTTTTTTTCTTTCAATCTTGCCAAATTTGACTAGGCCTAGATTGTTATAAAATTTAACTAGATTATTACCAAATTTATGTTTGTTAAATTTGTCTATAATATATCTTTGTTGGGCCTACCAAAATTAGTTAAGGACCTAGCATCAGCATCCTAAGTTATTTTGTATGCTTTTAGTTCATCTTCTAGACTAGAGGTCTATGCTAAAGACAAATTAGATAAATATAACTTTGAGCCAAAATACTTTAATTCACTTTTATTGTCAACTTTTCTATTTTCTTTTTTGTAAATTATTGTGCAATCTAATGCTTTATATGCAAATAGTTGCATATGCATATGGAATATCTAGCTGCTTCTCCAAGTTATCTATTAGGGTCTAGGTCTCAATAGTAAATAACAGTTATTACAAGTTTATTAACTATCGAGAATGCACGCAAATTTGGCAACAAACAAATGTTGTTAAATTGGACATCCTGCTTCTTTGAGAATGTAGTGGTGAATAGGGACTACTTGACATTTTTAAATTTTGTCATTTTTCTTTGTATGATATATTTTTGTGAATCCCTTTTCCTAGCATTGTAACTAATAGAAAGACCTTATTAGGCATATGAGAAAGTTGTTTTTCTCATTTTTCCAAGTCCCAAAAGTGTTTTTTTACAAGGCCACCTAACCTTAAATTAACAAACATTTCTTGAAAAGGACATAAAATTCACAATAATAAATGATAGGTAAAACAAGCTCAGTTAAAAAAGAAAGCTAATATCCCACCTGGCTATCGTAATCTGGTTTTCATCCGACCCGTTTTAGGGGGGGTGTTTCCAGACCAAAAAGATGTTGATCCAGTTTTGATCCGGTTTTTGTTTCTGGACCAAAAACCGGGCCAAAATCCGGAGTAAAGCCGGATAAAAGAGTTCTCTTTGTGACTCTTTTCATCTGGTTTTTGATCCGGTTGACTCGTCAATTAAACTCGAACAATCAGCCGGATTGAAAACTGGATGAAAACCGGAAGAAAGCATACTTTGGTCCGGAATTTCATCTGGTTTTACATCTGTCCATTGACCCACCAAAAGCCGGATAAAGACCAATGCGCAAAACGGAAAAAGTCCGGATGAAATACTGAGTTCAGAAAGGGGACTTGGATTTTTTATGAGTATGTAATTTGCAAGACCGCATTGAGTTGTTATTAGGTAAAGAAAATATGTAATGAGTGACCAGTGTGACCACTGCTGTGTTATTTGTGCTTTTCTGTGCTTTTTTAAAATAGCTGTGTTATTGTGTTTTTTTAAGAAGACATCCCTTTTCTGTGTTAAACTTAAATAAACAGCCCAATTTAGCTTTTTCTTGTGTTTTTATATTTTCTACCTGGGTGGAAAGCAACTGGCAGTAGCAAGGAAGGCCACTAGCCCAGACAAATAGGGTAATACTGTTTCAATCCATCCCTACAACGTATGATTGATGATGATGTCGATTTAAGATGAAAATGTACTGCTTGAATTAGCTGGAATGAATTAAAACGAGAATTGCTATTCGGACAATAAGTAAGCATTAGCAAAATTGCTATAGTGAATGTTTTTCACTTTTTCTTCATTTAAGTAGCTGCTGTGTTTTTTCTTTCTAGCTGTGTTATTTCTCATATTTTTGTTGCTGGTCACACTGTGAGTGACGTAAATAGTGAAGTCGTAAGTATTCTCGTAAGTATTGAATAAGTATTCATCGTAAGTATTCATCGTAAGTATTCTCGTAAATACTCATAAGTATTGAATTATAGAGCTGTATCGCCAAAGATGGTATAAAAGCCATACATTTTGTGGCAAAAGCTGTAGTAATTTCGTGCCATATGTTATCCTAATTTCAATTTAAATACACTGTTGTCTAAGTTGCCTATGGCCTATGTTTAATGGAATTTTCCAAAGTTTATGGCTCATGCTTTGTGATTCCATAACTAATTATGTTTAGTTGTCTGTAGCGTATCTTTCTTGTCAGTCCAGCAATTAGATCAAAGATACAATAATGAAAAAGAAGTAAGGGAGTATATTATATGTATATGTATATGTCGCTATTTTTTCTGTTGTCCCCAATTTTATAAGTGAGTTTTTTTTCTGCGCCTGTTTCTTTGTGTAGCTGGAAGTTTTCTTCTGTGAAATTTCTAGTTTTTCTGCCTGGTACTAATTTGTAGCTACCCAAAAGACAGTGTGTCGTCTCATTCTCTATTTCTCCTGATTTGTCTACCCAATGTGAGATTTTGCCATTCTATTTTTGACTCAAGCATGTCTTGTGTATTTGCATTTTTAGCGACACGCAACTTTAACAATTATCTTTGGTTTCAATATATTCAGCTTCTACTACTCTATCCAGCACAGTGAATTAGAGGTTGGCCACCCTCTGTGCAAGTGCAATATACCTTGCTTTCTTTGAGGTGTTTCCAGCAATTTGTTTTTTTTACGTTTCAAAAGATTTCGTCTTGTTGTCAACCTTACTTAGTTCCTTAACATGTCATCTGCTTTACCATCTGGTAGACATGTGCATACATTTGATCTGGCATTCATCCAGAATTTCGTCCGGTTTCTTATCTGGTAGACATGTGCATACATTTGATCCAGCATTCATCTAGAATTTTGTCCAGTTTCTCATCCGGTGGAGGCGTGTATACATTTCGTCTGGATTCGCTCCGGAATTTGCTCCGCCCTGTTCTCCGCGGCTTTCCGGATAGCTTCCCGGATGAATTTCCAGATTAATGTTGGTTGAACACTCGGATGAAAGGTCAAATATGCACGTTTTCATCCGGTTTGTAAACTTTTCATCCAGCTCTCATCTGGTTTTTAAATGGGACATTTGTATTACGTACCGGATGAAATTCCGGACGTCGCTCCAAATGAAAACCGGATTACGACAGCCAGGCGGGATGTATTATCTACCATTATACTTAAGGAATCATCCAAATTATACACAATTGTTTTTCCTTCATTAATCCTATATACTAAAAATGAGTTGTCTGTGGGTAGGTAGGTAAACGATAGATTTCAGAAAAAATGGCTCAACTGATTTTCTTCAAACTTGCACCATTCGATCAGAAATTTTCCTAGGACGGTACATGCATCTTGGCTAAGAAATTGCTCAATGATAAAGGGAAAACAGTGCCGAAAAAATGCACACAAAATTTGATTTAAATTGCGTAACAATATTGCTAACTTAAATTGACACTGATACTGGCTGACTGAGAAATTGATTGTCATAACTTTTTACTCTAACCGATTTGCTATAAGAATTGAATTATAAGGGCCACAATTCATGTTCTCCAATTGACAAGAGATAGCATAGATGCAAACAGACTGGACTGCTAATGCAGCGACCTGGGTTCGAATCTTAGTAGTGCAAAAAGATTTTTTTATTCAAAAACCTTAGAAACACAAAATGCTAAACACAAAAAAGCACAATGTCAAACATTAAAGAGAGCCACCATGTCAAACATTAAAGAGCCATCATGTCGAACATTGAAGAGCCACCATGTCTAACATTAAAGAGCCACCATGTCTAACATTAAAGAGCCACCATTTCAAACATTAAAGAGCCATCATGTCGAACATTGAAGAGCCACCATGTCTAACATTAAAGAGCCACCATGTCTAACATTAAAGAGCCACCATTTCAAACATTAAAGAGCCATCATGTCGAACATTGAAGAGCCACCATGTCTAACATTAAAGAGCCACCATGTCGAAAATTAAAGAGCCACCATGTCCAACATATATATGACTTCATGTAAAACATTAAAGAGCCACCATGTCTAACATTAAAGAGCCACCATGTCTAACATTAAAGAGCCACCATTTCAAACATTAAAGAGCCATCATGTCGAACATTGAAGAGCCACCATGTCTAACATTAAAGAGCCACCATGTCTAACATTAAAGAGCCACCATTTCAAACATTAAAGAGCCACCATGTCTAACATTAAAGAGCCACCATGTCGAACATAAAGGAACCACCATGTCGAACATAAAAGAGCCACCATGTCTAACATTAAAGAGCCACCATGTCCAACATATATGTGACTTTATGTCAAACATTAAAGAGCCATCATTTCGAACATAAAAGAGCCACCATGTCAAACATAAAAGGACCACCATGTCTAACATTAAAGAGGCACCATGTCAAAAATGAACAGCCACCATGTCTAACATTAAAGAGCCACCATTTCAAACATTAAAGAGCCATCATGTTGAACATTAAAAAGCCACCATGTCGAACATTATAGAGCCACCATGTCGAACATTATAAAGCCACCATGTCGAACATAAAAGAACCACCATGTCGAACATAAAACAACCACCATGTCGAACATAAAAGAGCCACCATGCCAAACATTAAAGAGGCACCATGTTGAACATTAAAAAGCCACCATGTCTAACATTAAAGAGCCACCATGTCTAACATTAAAGAGCCACCATTTCAAACATTAAAGAGCCATCATGTCGAACATTAAAGAGCCACCATGTCGAAAATTAAAGAGCCACCATGTCCAACATTAAAGAGCCACCATGTCCAACATATATGTGACTTCATGTCAAACATTAAAGAGCCATCATGTCGAACATAAAAGAGCCACCATGTCAAACATAAAAGGACCACCATGTCAAACATTAAAGAGGCACCATGTCAAAAATGAACAGCCACCATGTCTAACATTAAAGAGCCACCATGTCGAACATAAAGGAACTACCATGTCGAACATAAAAGAGCCACCATGTCTAACATTAAAGAGCCACCATGTCAAAAATGAACAGCCACCATGTCTAACATTAAAGAGCCACCATTTCAAACATTAAAGAGCCATCATGTCGAACATTAAAGAGCCACCATGTCGAAAATTAAAGAGCCACCATATCAAAAATTAAAGAGCCACTATGTCTAACATTAAAGAGCCACCATGTTGATCATTAAAGAGCCACCATGTCCAACATATATGTGACTTCATGTCAAACATTAAAGAGCCATCATGTCAAACATAAAAGAGCCACCATGTCAAACATAAAAGGACCACCATGTCAAACATTAAAGAGGCACCATGTCAAAAATGAACAGCCACCATGTCTAACATTAAAGAGCCACCATGTCGAACATAAAGGAACCACCATGTCGAACATAAAAGAGCCACCATGTCTAACATTAAAGAGCCACCATGTCGAACATATATGTGACTTCATGTCAAACATTAAAGAGCCATCATGTCGAACATAAAAGGGCCACCATGTCAAACATAAAAGGACCACCATGTCAAACATAAAAGGACCACCATGTCAAACATTAAAGAGGCACCATGTCAAAAATGAACAGCCACCATGTCTAACATTAAAGAGCCACCATGTTGAACATTAAAAAGCCACCATGTCGAACATTAAAAAGCCACCATGTTGAACATTATAGAGCCACCATGTCGAACATAAAAGAACCACCATGTCGAACATAAAAGAGCCACCATGTCCAACATATATGTGACTCCATGTCAAACATTGAAGAGCCATCATGTCAAACATAAAAGAGCCACTATGTCAAACATAAGAGGACCACCATGTCAAACATTAAAAAGCCACCATGTCAAACATTAAAGAGCCACCGTGTCTAACATTAAAGAGCCACCATGTCTAACATTAAAGAGCCACCATGTTGAACATTAAAGAGCCACCATGTCTAACATAATAGAGCCAACATGTCGAACATCAAAGAGCCACCATGTCAAACATTAAAGAGCCACCATGTCTAACATTAACCAGTCACCATGTCAAGTATATTCGTGACTCCATGTCAAACATCAAAGAGCCATCATGCCAAACATATAAGAGCCACCATGTCAAACATAAAATAGCCACCATGTCAAACATAAAAGAGCAACCATGTCAAACATATATGTGACTCCATGTCAAGCAGTAAAGAGCCACCATGTCAAGCATAAAAAAGCCACCATGTCGAACATAAAAGAACCACCATGTCGAACATAAAAGAGCCACCATAAAACATAATATTGTCAAACATTAAAGAGCCACCATGTCGAACACCATGTCAAACGCTAAAGAGCCACCATGTCAAACATAAAAGAGCCACTATGTCAAACATTAAAGATACCATGTCAGACATTGAAAAAACCCTGAATCAAACATAAAAGAGCCACGATGTGGAACATAAAAGAGCCACCATGTCAAACATTAAAGAGCCACCATAAAAGATACACAATTTCAAACGTAAAAACGTAAAAACGTGAGCAGTTTGTCTGTTGTCTTTGTGAAGGCTTAATTGGCTGTCTTTTTGTTACTTGTAGAGAACAGAGATTCTATCCAGATTTCCCCCAACGGGGGCGCGAAGATTGCTAGTTGTTGCTAAATTTGCCTAGATTATCACTAAATTTGCTTTTGCCAAATTTGTTTGTAATTGCAAAATTCGTTAGCACTTTATAGGGATAGGCAAGGCTATGGGAAAGTTTTTAAGATATTGCTATAAATATAGATAGCTAGAAAAATTTTGGTTATAGTGGAACTCTACCTATTACCCAAATGATTTGTCATTAAAACAACCTATACCCTATAGTTCAGATTATATATTAGTATATACTGGGTCTAATAGGGGAAAAGTATAGGACCACATTTGTATGGTCTATTTTTACTCATAGTCCCATTTTATGTGCTAGGACAAAAAATGGGTTGATATTCATTTTGTCTACTACTAGTTTGTCTGCCACTTTTTTGTCTACAAAAAGTTGATATACAAGTTAAGTTAATATTTGGTAAGGTATTTTGGATAATAATGTTTTTAGATGTACTTGTACTTTTAAAAAAGAGTTTATTATCTTTATTATAAGTACATTTAAGATATTTTTAAACATAAAAATATCTTAATATGTTAGATATTTTTAAAATTTTATATATACATAAATACTGCTATCATATTTAATATTTCATTAGCAGACTGTATCATGACTGCATCATATGACTGTATCATATTTTTGTTTATTATGAATTAACTTTGCAACAGGACAACAAATGCATTATCATCATTAGATAGGATAGGGCCAGGGATCATAGCAATGCTTACAATAGCTGGCCAATCACAATCATATTCAATTACCAACTATTCTGCTTTCTGATTCACTAACAACTAATTGTCTTAAAACTTTTTCAATGGATATTGAGATAGGAATGGAGAAGATTTAAAAGGTTTTTTTTGAAATCAGTGGTTTGAATTGTTGGTTGACACCAATGAGGTGGGGCAGATTCTACATTTGAATTTCTACCAATGTTGTCTCGGCACTCGTAAAGCCAGAAAATTTCACAAATGATGTGCAGATTCTTCACCTTGGATACTCTGTCTGCCGGGGTCCTCAATTCTGGGGGGGGAGGGTAGTTGTAATTGTAGACAAGCAGTCTTGTAGCAGCCCGGTCGTTCAGAATGGGTCCTCAGACACCGTAAAAATTGTAAACTGTCAAAATGCTCATTTGTTACTGTCAGTAGTAAAGTAGCGCTGCCACCACCATAATTTCATATTACGGAATGATGAGGGTCTCAGAGCTTTCTTTGAGTTGAGACTGATAGGTTATTTTATGCCCTGCAGGCAAATGACTCAATATAGACTAAAGGCTTCGATTAAGAACAACTGAATAAGCAATTATTATTATTATTGGAAACTTATTATTATTGTTATTATTAAAGTAATAGTTAAATAATTATTACTATTATCGTTAAGTTTTAAAAGAAAAACCTCCAGAGATGGATTCAGCCATGCCAAGGGTGAGCTAATAAATTACTAGCATTTAGTCGAGAAGGCTGTTCTAGTTAAATGCAAATTAAATATTAACAGCAGACTCGTCAAGTCACAAGAGAGAACAAAAGTAAAGTAAAGAGCAAAGCAAGCAAAGTGCATAAGCAAAAGGTTCCAACAACAATGTTATAAATATTAATTTGGCATGGATAACCCAGGAAGTAGGACAAAGGATGGGACAAGGGAAGGGACAACAAAGGAAAAAGGGAAAAACCCGGCCACTGGAAGCACTAAAACAACAAAGGCCATGGGAGGGAACAGCAAAAGGAGCAGACAAAGGAGCAAGGGTGGGGACAACTGGGGGAACAAACATGGGAACAAACATTGAAAGCATGACGTCAACCATCATCCAATGGAGTCTAGCTGGTCGTCCCGCCATTGTCCGCGCTGGAGGCCTTCCGTCGTTCATCCCAGTGGTAGACCAGCCTACCACAATATTTAAATTAAATATATTTCTTTGAAATAATGTAATAAACAAAGTTGCTAATTGAAAAAGATATCTTATAATAACTATTTGCATGACTTGCAATATCTTATTATAAAAAAGTTTTACAAGTTATGCAGCTATATTTTTCTTTTTCTTTTTAAAAAAGTTGTTTTTTGCTAGCAAATGAAAAGGCTGCAGACAAAATGACTGGAAACCAAAAATGTTTTCAACTATGTATGCTGAAGTTATATACTTTTTTCATTCTTGAATTCATTATTTATACAAAATAATAGACTTAAAGATTACACACTTGCAATATGCACTAAGAAAAGCAATACTTTAAATACTTTAAGGATTAAGGCACAAAGTTTAAAATTGTTTTTTATTATTCTTTGTCCTATATTGACAATTTGTATATAGCTAGTGTATTTTATGTAAAGTCACTTTAATTGATTATGATTATATAGATATGACAGATATAAGCTGAAAATTTTCTACTATGTCATATATACTGGGATATATGCTAATATATGCTGAAAAATGGCAAGTACCCTTGTTGTATACCTAGAAATCCTGGCATATATATTGCCTTCCAAACTATGGCCTATTCCCAACATATTTAGATGCAAGGTATAGTATTTTTATGGAATTAAGTAGTTTTGTTGTTCTGTTTCTATCTACTATTTTTGCTAATTTTTAAAGATAGTTTTTAATGTATTGTTTGGTAAAACAAAGGAAAACTATCACTAAGAAAGGGTAATGAGTCTAGGATAGATAAAAAACAATTACATATCAATTTTTTAAAAAGTAATGATGCAACCTATACCAACCTTCTAAGACTATAATATTTAATGGATTTATATTTATACATAACTAGCTAAAGAGGTATTGCATAATTTTTTGGCTGCAACTTAGGAAAGGCCATGATATCTTTGTTCTTTAGGTCTTATACCATAGCACAGTGTGCACTATAATATTTTTTTGAGAAAATTTGCATACCATTTTATGCTATTTCAAGTGCCCTAACATATAAAAACTATAATAAAACAAAATGGCAACTAGGCATTTTGGTTAATGGACTTTCATTGAAAACTAGATGTTCAAATTAAAAATGTTACTTTTTGGGAAAAATATTAAATAAAAGAAATAAAAAGGCAATTAAAATAATTTTATAATAGTATGTAAAAGAAATTGGGTAATTTTTTTATATTCAATAGACTTCTATTTGTCTATTTATAGAACTTTTAGTCTTACAAAAACTTATTTTTAACTTTGTCCAACTTGTAACTTTGCAAAATAGTAAAAAACTAGCAATCTTTGCCCCCCGATGGGGGACATCTGGATAGAATCCTTGTTCTTTACAAATAACAAATAGACAACAAAAAAAGCCTTCATTAAAAAACAACAGACATTCCCTCTTAAGAACAAAACATCCCAAGACAGCAAGCATCCTCAGACAGCACTCAAGCATCGATCCCCAAATAGCAAGCATCCCCCAGACTGCAAGCATCCCCCAGACTGCAAGCATCCCCCAGATAGCAAGCATCCTCCCGATAGAAAGCAACCCTAGATGGCAAGCATCCCCCCGATAGAAAGCAACCCCAGATAGCAAGCATCCCCCCAATAGAAAGCAACCCCAGATAGCAAGCATCCCCCCGATAGAAAGCAACCCCAGATAGCAAGCATCCCCCGATAGAAAGCAACCCCAGATAGCAAGCATCCCCCCGATAGAAAGCAACCCCAGATAGCAAGCATCCCCCCCGATAGAAAGCAACCCCAGATAGCAAGCATCCCCCAGATAGCAAGCATTCCCCCAGACCCCAGATAGTAAGCATCCCCCAGATAGCAAGCATTCCCCAGATAGCAAGCATCCCCCAGATAGCAAGCATCCCCCAGATAGCAAGCATCCCCCAGATAGCAAGCATCCCCCAGATAGCAAGCATCCCCCAGATACCAAGCATCCCAGATAGCAAGCATTCCCAAGATAGCAAGCATCCCCCAGTTAGCAAGCATCCCCAGATAGCAAGCATCTTCCAGAGAGCAAGCATCCCCTACATAGATAGCATCCCCAAATAGCAAGCATCCACCAGACAATAAGTAGCTAGTGCGACAATTTCCTTAGCATTATAGTGGCTCCTTTAAAATTCGCTTACTTTTATGTTTGAAATTGTGTAAATTTTATGTTTGACATGGTGGCTGTTTTAAGTTCTACATGGCAACTGTTTTATGTTTGAAACGATGGCTTTTTAATGTCAGACATGGTGGCTCTTTTATGTTTGACATGGTGGCTCTTTAATGTTTGACATGGTGGCTCTTCTATATTTGTCATGGTAGCTCTTTTGTGTTTGACATGATAGCTCTTTAATGTTAGACATGGTGGCTCTTTAATGTTTGACATGAAGTCACATATATGTTGGACATGGTGGCTCTTTAGTTCTCGACATGGTGGCTCTTTAATGTTAGACATGGTGGCTCTTTAATGTTAGACATGGTGGCTCTTCTATATTTGTCATGGTAGCTCTTTTGTGTTTGACATGATAGCTCTTTAATGTTAGACATGGTGGCTCTTTAATGTTTGACATGAAGTCACATATATGTTGGACATGGTGGCTCTTTAGTTCTCGACATGGTGGCTCTTTAATGTTAGACATGGTGGCTCTTTAATGTTAGACATGGTGGCTCTTTAATGTTAGACATGGTGGCTCTTTAATGTTCGACATGATGGCTCTTTAATGTTTGAAATGGTGGCTTTTTAATGTTAGACATGGTGGCTCTTAAATGTTAGACATGGTGGCTCTTTAATGTTCGACATGATGGCTCTTTAATGTTTGAAATGGTGGCTTTGTAATGTTAGACATGGTGGCTTTGTAATGTTAGACATGGTGGCTCTTTTATGTTTGACATGGTGGCTCTTTAATGTTTGAAAAAAGTGGCTCCTAAATGTTTGACATAGTGGCTCTTTGATGTTCTAAATAGTGGCTCTTCTATGGTCGACATGGTGGCTCTTTTATGTTCAAAATGGTGGCTCTTTAATGTTCGAAATGGTGCCTCTTAAATATTAGACATGGTGACTCGTTTAGGTTTGACATGGTGGCTCTTTTATGTTTGACATGGTAACTCTTTAATGTTCGACATGTTTAGCAGTTTTGTGTTTTAAAGGTGTTTTAATAAAAAAAATCTTTTTTGCACTACTCAGATTCGAATCCAGGTTGCTACATTAGCATTCCAGTCTGTTCGCATCAGGGCTATCTTTTTTCAATTGGAGAACATGAATTGTGGCCCTTATAATTCAATTCTTACAGCAAGTCAATTGGAGTAAAAAGTTATGACATAATCAATTTCTCAGTCAGCCAGTATCAGTCTCAATTTAAGTTGGCAATATGGTTACGCAATTTCATTCAAGTCGTGTGTGCATTGCTTTGACACTGTTTTCAACTTGTTGTGATGCAATCTTTAGCACAATCGGAATTCAGTCAGTCAGTTTTTTCTCTAGCATTCTTACAATGCATTTCAAGTCGAAAATTTGGCTTGACCTTTGCAAAAAAGCATGTTTTTCGAATATTTAATCCCTTTAACATTGAGCAATTTCTTAGCGAGGATGCATGTACCGTGCCAGGAAAATTTCTGATCAAATGGTGCAAGTTTGAAGAAAATCGGTTGAGCCAATTTTTCTGAAATCTATCGCATACCGACAGACAACTCATTTTTAGTATATAGGATTCTAATCTACTATTTTTAATATAATTATCTTTTTGAACCTATAGCTAGATAGAAACCTTTAATTTAGATTTTAAACATGCCTAAAAGCTTTTAAAACGTACAATATGCATAAAAATTATATATTAAAAGGGTAACTTTGAGTAGCTAATAATTATATGTTTTATAAAAAATCATTAAAGAAGTGCAGTGCATACATTAAAGACTTAATCCTTTTAAAACTAAAAGTGGTGCGTTGTTTGTCTGTGTGTTGCAATTTTTCTCCTAGACTACTGGCAAGTCAGCGTTGAAACTTATATGGGAAAACTGCAAATTTTCCGGATTGGGTTTATAGCTATTTTAATCTTTCATTTTTACATTTAAAGATCCCTAAAAAAGCAGAAAACTGTTTTTTAACCCTTAATAACCTTCTTTGGCCACTCTGCCTGGGGCTGCAGCCAGTTTGTAAAAATAGCCACCCCAACCTCCGCCCGTGGGCCGCTGTGTATTGAGGGGTGGTGGGTGCGCGTGTTCCACGTTCAATGCAAATAACCCCCCCCCCCCGCGTGTTGGGGGGTTCAATTAAATTTAACGATTCCCCCGGAATGGGGGTTTGGGCTTGGGCTGAGTGTACATAGCAGTTGTACAGTGTAAGGAGATAGCTAGGACTGTGTCGAGATTTAATTGGTTTTATTATCGGCACCATTCAATAGGCAGCCATGTGTATTTTCTGGGCAGTAAAATTCAATGAATAAACTTGCGAGCCTCTTTAGCAGGCAGTGAACGTACACTCAATACTTCAATGCTTTAAATCAGGAAATTTCAAACGCTAACTGTTCCTCGAGTTTTAAACTTTCAGAGGAGAGACTTATATTGCTAGAAAGATCTTGCAATACTGAGTTCAGGGATATATGTTGTTTGCTTTAAATGTGAAAACAAAAAAGCACAGCATTTAAAAACGATTTCCATACTTTTAACTTTCTTCAGTGTACTCATTTTGGAGTTCAATGGGGGTTCGACCAACCCCCCAACAGTTGGTGGGAGGGGGAGGGGGTTCAACTTTTAATTGCCACTGCGTATTGGAAGGCGGTCAGTCGCTGTGTATTGGAGGGTTGATTTAGTTTGCGCAATCTTTTTGTTAACTTTTACCGAGACTGATACTGACTGACTGTGAAATCGGTTGCGCATTCAATGAATTCAATTGGTTCAATTTTTTATCGGCACCTTTCAACACGCTGCTGCATTGTAGCTCTAACCCTAACCCTAACCCTAACCACTAAATCCTGAGAGTTGATTCTTTTTGATAGAGAAAATTTCGATTCAGTCCAGTTTTATGGAGAGAATTTCTGTTTCGCGGAGACGATTTTGATGGATGTCAGTTTCACGGAGAGGATTTCTGTTTCTCGGAGAGGATTTTGATGAATGTCAGTTTCACGGAGAGGATTTTGATGGATTTGGAGAACAGTTAAATGATGGGATTCGGGTCTTGGGATTCAGCTGATGGAGTTCAGGGAATGGAATTCCGGTCATGGGAGTTCTTCCGCTTTCTCCTCCAGAGGAGGAGTTGGCCTCGTATATACTAAAAATGATTAGTCTGTATCTAGCTATGCGATAGATTTCAGAAAAAAAAGCTCAACCGATTTTCTTCAAATTTGCACCATTCGGTCAGAAATTTTCCTGGGACGGTACATGCATCTTGGCTAAGAAATTGCTCAATGTTAAAGGGATTAAATATTCGAAAAACATGCTTTTTTGCAAAGGTCAAGCAAAATTTTCGACTTGAAATGCATTGTAAGAATGCTAGAGAAAAACCTGACTGACTGAATTTCAATTCTAATAAAGATTACATCACAGCAAATTGAAAACAGTGTTTAAGAAATGCACACACGACTTGATTTAAATTGTGTAACCAATATTGCTAACTTGAATTGAGACTGATACTGGCTGACTGAGAAATTGATTATGTCATAATTTTACTCCAATTGACTTGCTGTAAGAATTGAATTATAAGGGCCACAATTCATGTACTCCAATCTAAAAGAGATAGCCTAGATACGAACAGACTTGACTGCCAATGTAGCGACCTGGGTTCGAATCTTGGTAGTGCAAAATAATTTTTTTATTAAAACACCTTGAAAATACGAAACTGCTAAACAGAAAAGAAGCACAATGTCAAACATACAAGTGGCACCATGTCGAAAATTAAAGAGCTACCATGTCAAACATAAAAGAGCCACCATATAGAGCATTAAAGAGCGACCATGTCAAACACATATGTGACTCCAATGTCAAACATATTTGTGACTCCATATAAATTATATATACGTGACTCCTTGTCAAACATAAAAGAGCCACCATGTAGAACATTAAAGAGCCACCATGTCAAACATAAAAGAGCCACCATGTCGAACTTTAAAGAGCCACCATGTCAAACATTCAAGAGCCCCTTTGTCGTACTTAAAAGAGCCACCATATTGAGCATTAAAGAGCCACCATGTCGAACAATAAAGAACCACTTTGTCGAACATTAAAGAGCCACCATGTCGAATATAAAAGAGCCACCATGTCAAACATAAAAGAGCCACCATGTCGAACATTAAAGAGCCACCATGTCAAACATTAAGAGCTACTTTGTCGTACTTAAAAGAGCCACCATGTCGAGCATTAAAGAGCCACCATGTCGAACATTAAAAGCCACCACGTCAAACATTAAAAAGCCACCATGTCGAACATTAAAGAACCACTTTTTCGAACATAAAAGAGCCACTATGTCGAACATATACGTGACTCCATGTCAAACATTAAAGAGCCACCATGTCAAACATAACAGAGACACCATTTCAAACGTAAAAGGGCCGCCATGGCAAACATAAAAGAGCCACCATGTCAAACATTAAAGAGCCACCATGTCAAACATAACAGAGACACCATTTCAAACGTAAAAGAGCCACCATTTCAAACGTAAAAGAGCCATCATGTCAAAAGTAAAAAAGCAATTATGTCAAACATATACGTGACTCCATGTCGAACATTAAGGAGCCACCATGTCAAACATTAAAGAGCACCATGTCAAACATTAAAGAGCCACGATGTCGAACATTAAAGAGCCACCATGTCAAACATAAAAGAGCCACCATGTCAAACATATACATGATTCCATGTCAAACATATGCGTGACTTCATGTCAGACATTAAAGAGCCAACATGTCGAGTATCAAAGAGCCACCATGTCAAACATAAGAGAGCCACCATGCCAAACATTAAAGAGCCACCATGTCAAGCATTAAAGAGCTACCATGTGAAACATATACATGACTCCATGTCGAACATTAAAGAGCCACCATGTCAAACATAATAGAGCCACCATTTCAAATGTAAAAAGCAGCTTCATGCGAAACATAAAGGGGCCACTATAAAACGAAGGATATTATTGCACTAGCTACTTGTTGTCTTGGTGGATGCTTGCTATTTAAGGATATATTACTGCTATCAGGGGGATGCTTGCTATCTGGGGGGGGGGGGGGGTTCTTGCTATCTGGGGGATGCTTGCATGCTGTCTGGGGATGCTTGCATGCTGTCTGGGGATGCTTGATATTGGGGAGGCAAGAGGCTTGCTCTTGGGGGGGGGGTACTTGCTATCTTGGGGGGAGGGGTTTCCATCTGGATGATGCTTGCTATCTGGAAGATGCTTCTTGCTATTGTATTTGGGGGGAGCTTGCTATCTGGGGGGATGCTTGCTATGGGGGAGATGCTTGCATGCTGTCTGGGGATGCTTGCATGCTGTCTGGGGATGCTTGCTGTCTTGGGATGTTTTCTTTTTAGAGGAAATGTCTGCTGTTTTTTCGTTGTCTATTTGTTACTTGTAAAGAACAAAGATTCTATCCAGATGTCCCCCATCGGGGGGCGAAGATTGCTAGTATATGCTATGATTATATACCAAGTGCATCAAGGACTCCTTATATGCACCAAGTGTATTAAGGGCTCTTAATATATACCAGAAACATCTGTGGCATAGGCAGGCCACATGACTTTGGGATTTACCCTTATTAGGAATAGCTTGGCATCTTGGTTTTTAATTTGGCAAATTAGGATTTAGATATAGAATACCAAAAGCTACAAAAACTTTTTGACCACTTATATTGTTTAGTATACAATGTTTCTATAATTTCTTATAATAGTGAAGTATAGAATTATAGGAATAATTCAGTTATCATTTACTAATAGACATCTTTTCTTAACTTTAGGTCTTATCACCTAAACTAGGTATTGGCAAACTCTAGCCCATGGGCCACATGCAGCCTGCAAAGCCTTTCTATCCAGCCCTCAGGCCTTTGAAACTTCATAATAGCAATCTAGTCTGCTCAACATTTATATCTCTTCTCAGTATTGTTTTCTCTAATTTCCTATTTCCTTTCCTCTCTTTTCCTCTCCTTTATCCAATCTCTTCTCCTCTGATCTCTCCTCTCTTCTTGTCTTATCTTTTCTTCTTTCCTCTTTTCTCTTCTCTTCTCCTTTATTCCTTTGCCTCTCTTTTCCCTATCTCCCTTATCACTTTTATTCCCTCTCCTCTTTCTCCCTTGTTCTAGCCCGCAGTCATACTTTAGTTTCTCTGTCTCGCCCTTGAGGTAAACAGTTTGCTGGCTCCTGACTTGAACTATACATTGTGCATAAATGTAATGTTGAAAAAATTTTGTTGCTTAAGTCCATTTTGCTCTATTTTTTATCTTTCCTCACCCATGAAATGAAGGCTGCCAATGGTCTTTTAAGTCTTTTAAGTCTCAGTTATTAAGTAGCCTCAATATTATTAAATATGAGAGCTAGACATGTGAACTATATTCTATAACAATACTTGTGTCTATATGTTCTATATAAAATACTCCATATGCATAACTTCCCATAGCCATATCTGTAGCTACAGAAAGATACTAGTTGTATGTCATATGTAATAGAAGCAGCAAATAAAACTGACTCAAATCAACTCACATAGAGCAAAACCTTTCTATAAAATGAACTAGTTTGGCAAAGTAGGTTATGGCAAATAATATTGAGGGTAGTAAAAAACCAGAAAAACTAAAGTGACATTTTGCTAGCATAGTTCTTTTTTGCCAGCTGTCTTTTGTTTCCTTTAAAGAGTATAAAATCTTAACTAATGTCATATTATACTAGCAGTATCCAGTGATCATCCTTAAAAATAGTAACATACTTAAATACTTACTTTTTCTAAAAGTTGAAAAACTGTAAAGCTTTTTATAGCTTTTATCTAAAATTTCAAAGTTTGAGGAAATGATAATGATTAGAAATTGGCTTTATTATTTTACTTTCAATGTTATAGAAAGAATGACTTTAAAATTAGATTAGAAATTGTTTTAAATTGTCAAATTAGCAAAAGATTAGTCAATGTGCCTCAAAATCGGATTTAGTAGTTAAATAAAATGGTTTAAAATCGCCCCCCTTCAATACAAAATAAATTAAATAAGCAGCTTGACATTAAAAAAATCTAGAATTTTACTTATTAGAGAAGTAGTAGTATATTACTATGAGTAGCAATGTTAGTACTTTATGGATTAGTCTGTCTACTAATGTTGAACAGCCTATCCTAAAATGATTTTTATTCTTAAAAGATAAAATGCAACTAGAAGGCGCCTTACTTGGCACAGTTGATTTCACAATATACTAAATCTCTTCTTAACTAACTTCTGTGCTTAACTGCCAATTAATTCCCAACAATCCTATCTTATTGCCAGCCAATACTTTAATGCCGGTATTTAAAAAGGCCCGCTTTGGCGGATCGCGGACCATCTCTGATGGCGACGATGCCGAGATGCCGGACCTATCAGAGAGCGACATTGAGGACAGGCGCGGTGGAGCAAAGCACTCAGTCCCGATGGTTTCGCAGCACCCCGGCGGCGGCGATGCCGAAGACGATGCGGGCTGCGACAAGGACAATGCTATGCTGTGCTGCAAAGTATTGTTCCTGTGCCTGTGCTGGTACACAGTCAGCTCAACTAATAACATAATTGGGAAGAGTCTGCTAACTTATTATCCCTATCCGGCCACGGCCACTCTGTTCCAGTTGTTATCAACTGCTCTGTTTAGCCAGCCGCTGGCCATGTATTGGCGCGTGCCGCCAGTGCGATGGAATTTAATAGGCTGGCGCTATTACGCCACTATGATTGTTCCGTTGGCATTTGGCAAATTCATTGCCGCCGTGTCGGCTCACATATCGATCTGGAAAGTGCCGATTAGCTACGCGCACACAGTCAAAGCTTCTATGCCAATATTTGTTGTATTCCTGTCTAGAATTATCTTGCGCGAACGCCAGACTTGGCTAGTGTACCTGTCGTTAACGCCAATAGTCACTGGAGTAATTATTGCCACACTAACTGAGCTCAGCTTCGACATCACCGGCTTGCTTAGCGCACTGTTAGCTACTTTGGCTTTCTCTCTGCAGAACGTGTTCTCAAAGAAGTGTCTTAAAGAGACTCGAATGCATCACATTCGCTTGCTATTGGTGTTGGCCAGAATCTCCTGTCTCTTGTTTCTGCCTGTCTGGCTAATATTTGACGTTCGCTACGTCCTGTCGAACTGGGACTCCATGGCTGGCACGGATTGGACTTGGGTAGTTGGCCTTTTGCTGCTGGACGGCTTTCTTAACTTTGCCCAGAACGTGATCGCGTTCACCATGATCGCATTAGTCACTCCGCTATCGTATGCCGTGGCCAATGCTAGCAAACGCATCGCCGTGATCCTAATGTCTCTTGTGATACTACAAAATCCCGTCACTACGGCCAACTGTGTTGGCATGGGCATGGCCATTCTTGGCGTACTGCTTTATAACAAAGCCAAATATGATCAGAATCGCGAGGCTCAGCGCATCAAATTGCTGCCCTACGTGAAGTCCGACGCCGACATGATCAATAACGATCCGTCTGCTTTGCACGCATCACCGTCTATGGTGATCCCGGTGATGACGCTGGAGGCTGAATCGCGCGCCGCTAAAAATGGCTCCGTGTTCCGCGGTCATCAGTCCGACCAGCAGCGACGAGGCGACGGGCATCCGCCATATCGCTACGTTTAGAGCGGATTGTTCTTTGCGCGTGTACTTTTTATTGTTACCTCCAGACGCTGTTTGAAATACTTGTTGGAATAGTTTTAGATGTTGAGTTAAATATTGCGACCTTGGAATTCTCCGTAGCAGACAAATCCATAAAAGTTAAATCTAATAAACATTAAGCTTACTTAAGAGTCGAGCTGTTGTAAAGACCCCAAAAAGCTTTCACTTCCAGAAGATCTGGACTTCTATGCTAAATGCTATTAATGGGTGATTTACTCGACCAAATTATTAGATTGGTTGATTTACAGACCCCCTTTTGGGCCATAGACAGTGAAAAGCTAACTTGACTCTCCCGCCAAGGATTGAACTGCCTGCTCCTAGGGCTCAATTGGCTTTAATAATATTAAATATTATATATTATATTATATTAATTACTATGCTATCTATTCCAACACAGCTACTGCAAAACATTTCAAACAAATTCTAGTCCAACATAATTTATTTGCCAACCGCCTATTAAGATTAGTTTCGCGTGCACTTTGTTAAAACTTTCTCGTCCTCTGTCTGTCTGCCCGGCCTCTTAATTTGTTGACGGTGTTATTTCTGCCATTAGAAGCAACTTTGCGTCTCGCCGATAAAAATGCGTTTAAGCGGTTGTTTTTTTTTTTAATTCATATATTCTCAAGTCGCACATTATGACCAGAGATTATGCACACAGATATTTCCATTATATTGTCCCGGGTGGATAAGTTATTTAATTTGTTTTACTTAATCTCTTTCTTATCGTATGCACTGTTGGAATTGCGTTTGTTTATTAAAGTACACATAATTGTTAGTCTTGTTGTTCAGCCATTCCAAAGTTGAGAATTGTATTTGGCTAAATTTTCAATAAAATGTTATAAAAATTATACATTGCGCATACTTAGCACTGCTCATAGACTAAACCTGTTAAGAGTTTTTGGCTAATTAGCATCTAAGTAAAGCGCTGCGTCTTATAACTTTGCATTTTTATACAATATTCCTCTGACATATTTATCAAATCTATATTTTTTCGTGCATGACTGAGAATCTTTACTAACAGATTATAAATGCGCGTACCAAGGACTACTCAACTTGGACGGGAAACAAAGTTTCTTTGCAAATGTTACAGAGGCTGGTTTTTGCCAAAATACACTACGGAGACTGAAAGTTTTCATTTTTTCAGCACAAAAACTGTTGCTGCTTCCGATAGAAGGCAGACACAATGTTGTCTTTTAATATGTTGTGCCCTTCCTATAGCTCTATTGATATTCATAAAGCTTTTCGTTTAGAAAGTTAGGATTCTATATAAATCTCTTATTCCACGTACATTTTCTGTACCTAAATATCATAAAAATGCATGGCACAGCTCGGCTAATTGGTTTTATGAATCTATTTTATCATCTCTGTTACACATAATGTTACACAGTCAGCTAAGAATGACAAAATATATTTATAGATTTATTTAAAACCAAAGAGCCAAGTCGTGCCATTTTAATGGTTTTAGATACAGGACATGTACAAATGTACGTAGAATAAACAATTAACATCGAATCCTAATTTTCTAAACGAAAAGTTTTATCAATATCAATAGAGCCATAACCAAGGCACAACATATCAAAAGATGAACATCGGGTCTGCCTCCTATCAAAAGCAATAACAATTTTTGTACTGAAAAGATTAAAACTTCCTATCTCCGTAATGTATAAATATATATCAGCTAAAACCCGCCTCCTTAGCATTTTTTAAGGAACGTAGTCTCCCTTCTAGTCGAGTAGTTCTTGGCGCGTACACACTAACTAATTAAACCAAATTTAAGTTTGAATTCCCGCCTAAATGAATCCCGCTATTTTTGGGATGTTAAACTCTGGTTTTAGCATTATATCTGTTTGCCATTTTGAACTTTGATCTTTCTTAAGCTCATCCCCAGCTTATCAGTTTCGCTTCAGGTGTCAAACTACACAGTACATGTACTTTTAGCTAATCTTGCTATCCCTTAAGTCCCTTAAGGCCCTATTAACTGTTACTTAGAACTTACTTTTCTCCAGTGTTGTGGTGCTTCCTTGCATAATTTTAATTTTATTATTTTTGTCCCTGTTGCAATCTCGTCCAAGTTTTAAATTGTCTATTGTCTTTAATATTTAGTTTTAATTGAGTGTTTTTTGTCTTTGTCTGTTAAAGCGGGCATTTGGTCCGATGTTTGTCTTGTCTGATATTACTAACTTTAAAAAGGCCGTATTTTGCCAAAGGGTATAAAATTATCAGATAATCAATTTTCAAATCTTTCTATTGAGATTAATCGCCTTCTGCTAGTTACCCTGAAGATCCTTTGGAAGAAATCGCCCGTGAATATACCCTAGGGAGATTAATCGTCCGTGAATATTCCCTAGGGAGATTAATCGCCCGTGAATATTCCCTAGGGAGATTAATCGCCCGTGAATATACCCTAGGGAGATTCATCGCCCTTGAATATACCCTAGGGAGATTAATCGCCCGTGAATATACCCTAGGGAGATTAATCGCCCGTGAATATACCCTAGGGAGATTAATCGCCCCGAACAATATCCTAATTAGAGATCGGGCCATAACTTTTGTATTTCCCGCAAATGCTGTATTAGTCTGCATTGTATTCCATAACCAATAGTGTAAAATGCTTTCTAGCTAATTTAACAAAGACTCCAGTCTTGTGACAGCAGTGCAGTCGAACTAACTTGCTTTGTTTAAACTCTTCCTCTGTATTACATGTTGCATTACGTTGTCTTCCATTATATTTGTCTTTTTGAAAATACGACAGTAATTTTTGCTTCTTGAAGGACAATGGTGTTTCCTTATCGCTGCATACATACTACTACTCTGGTCTTTGTTGCAAATCGCTGTGTTATATTGTGAATCTGTTCTCTTGTCTTTGTTGTGCAAGATTCCTTGTCTATTGCTTATATTTAATTGATTATTAAAGTACTGTTCCAAGTCTGCTTCAAAATTTGGAGATATTATTAACAGAAGTTTTATTGCAGCAGTATCTTGTTTGCAGCGGAAATAAATAGAAGACATTTTATCAGCAAAAGATTTTTTTGATTTGCTCAACTAATTCCATCGACATATTGTTTTCTTCATTTAATTTTATCATTCCACTCATATTTTAGTTGAAAAATTCATAATAGACTACTTACGAGAGAAGTGCTCAGTCTTCAGATACATTAGGTTACAGAAGCTTTTCCCAATTAAAGAGATTTGCGGTGCATTTTTCAGATCATTTGCAAGCATTTTTGCTGCTACTAACAGGGCTGATTCAATCGTTAACAGCAAAGAGCTGACCGGAAGCGCCATTGTTGACAACAAAGAGCTGACCGGAAGCGCCATTGTTGACAACAAAGAGCTGACCGGAAGCGCCATTGTTGACAACAAAGAACTGATCGGAAGCTTCATTGCTGACAACAAAGAGCTGACTGGAAGCTTCATTGCTGACAACAAAGAGCTGACTGGAAGCTCCATTGCCAACAACAAAGAGTTGACTGGAAGCTTCATTGCCAACAACAAAGAGCTGACTAGAAGCTTCATTGCTGACAACAAAGAGCTGATCGGAAGCTCCCTTGCTGAAAACAAAGAGCTGACGGGAAGCTCCATTGCCAACAACAAAGAGTTGACTGGAAGCTTCATTGCCAACAACAAAGAGTTGACTGGAAGCTTCATTGCTGACAACAAAGAGCTGATCGGAAGCTCCCTTGCTGAAAGCAAAGAGCTGACGGGAAGCTCCATTGCCGAAAACAAAGAACTGATCGGAAGCTCTATTGCTGACAACAAAGAGCTGACCGGAAGCTCCATTGCTGACAACAAAGAGCTGACCGGAAGCTCCATTGAGAACAATAAAGAACTGATCAGAAGCTTCCTTGCTGAAAACAAAGGGCTGACCGAAATCTTCATTGCCGAAAACAAAGACCTTAGCAGAAGCTCATCCAATGAGCCAATTGATAGCTCTACAAAGTACAAGAAAGAAGACGGAAGCAAAAGATCTCTAGTTGCTGACCAACCAAAACTGACCGAAAGTTGCCACAATACCGAAGAAGAATCAGGCTTAAGCTCTTCCAAAGCTGGTGCAGAAGGCAACTCAGAGCATACGGATAGTTCGTCTACATTGGATTGTAATAGCGTTTGCGAAGCCGCTGGTGAATGCTCCACTAGTACGAATGCTGAAGATGCCGCCAGCGATGCACTTGTTGAACCACTGATGGAGAAGCATCTGCTAAATAGCTGGTAAGTGTCAGTGCTGCATGTCAGTATGGTTGATACATGGAAGTACTGTCCGCTTATATTCGCTTCCGGTCTAAATCGTCTCTGAATCACTAACAGAATCGCCCCTGAATCTCCAACAGGCCCCTAAATCTTCAACAGAATCGCCCCTGAATCTCAAACAGAATCGCCCCTGAATCTCCAACCGAATCTCCCCTGAATCTCCAACAGAATCGCCCCTGAATCTCCGACAGAATCGCCCCTGAATCTTTAAAAGAATCGCCCCTGAATCATTAAAAAGAATCGCCCCTGAATCTTTAAAAGAATGGCCCCTGAATCGTTAAAAAGAATCGCCCCTGAATCATTAAAAAGAATCGCCCCTGAATCTTTAAAAGAATGGCCCCTGAATCATTAAAAAGAATCGCCCCTGAATCTTTAAAAGAATCGCCCCTGAGTCTTTAAAAAGAATCGCCCCTGAATCTTTAAAAAAATCGCCCCTGATCTTTAAAAGAATCGCCTCTGAACTACTATAACGAATAAATCTCAAAAATCCCCCTTATGCCCCATCCTATTACTCGCAGTAGTAGTTAAACACTAACAGCCACCAACTAATCTGCCGCGGCGCTCCCTCAATCCACCAGCTGGACCCTGTGGTTCTACAAGAGCGATCGCAGCCGTGTCTGGCTGGACAGCCAACTACCTGTGGCCAATTTCTCAAGCGTCGAAGATTTCTGGCGCATCATCAACTTTGCAATGCCGCCAAGTCGGCTGCCTCCTGGATGCGATTATTCCGTGTTCAGGGCCGGCTGTCCGCCCATGTGGGAGGCGCCTGATAATTGCAACGGCGGCCGTTGGATGCTCAGCTTAGACAGACGTTCGACCGAGGCAGCTCTGGTAGATAAGGCTTGGACTGAGGCTCTGCTGATGGCTATTGGAGAAGACTTCTCCGATCGGGTTGGGCGACAGATCTGCGGTCTGGTTGTTCAGGTGGGTTTATTGTTTCAGATTATTAACAAGGGAATTTAGCCTTTTTAGGGTGTACAGGAGTTGCCATTTTTAAATCTTACCTGTTTTATTTAGGAATCGGCCCCCTGCCTGTTTATTTTAGGATTCGCCCCTCTCCCTGCCTGTTTATTTTAGGAATCGCCCCCTGCCTGTTTATTTTAGGAATCGCCCCTCTCCCTGCCTGTTTATTTTAGGATTCGCCCCTCTCCCTGCCTGTTTATTTTAGGATTCGCCCCTCTCCCTGCCTGTTTATTTTAGGATTCGCCCCCTGCCTGTTTATTTTAGGAATCGCCCCTCTCCCTGCCTGTTTATTTTAGGATTCGCCCCTCTCCCTGCCTGTTTATTTTAGGATTCGCCCCTCTCCCTGCCTGTTTATTTTAGGAATTGCCCCTGCCTGTTTATTTTAGGATTCGCCCCTGCCTGTTTATTTTAGGATTCGCCCCTGCCTGTTTATTTTAGGATTCGCCCCTGCCTGTTTATTTTAGGATTCGCCCCTGCCTGTTTATTTAGGAATCGCCCCTCTCCCTGCCTGTTTATTTTAGGAATCGCCCCTGCCTGTTTATGTTAGGAATCGCCCCTCTCCCTACCTGATCAATTTAGGAATCACCCTAAGCCTCCACCAGTTTAAGGATCTCCCTAAAGTGGCCTCAATAACACTATTCTCTTTTCTAATCGTCACCTCTTTTATCTCCTTTCTCCCCTTGGCGCCCAGATCCGCTCCCGGCACTACCGGCTGTGCCTGTGGACTCGACACGCTGCCGATCAACCCGGCTGTTTTGCCGTTGGCCGCTTGTTTCGCTCGGCCCTCCAAAAAGCGATTCAACCCGATGCTTTGCCCGCTCTAATTTTACGAGGCGCATGCTAATAATACTACTACTGATATGAGTAGCCGGGTTGGCGCATTTGCTTCCTGCAGCCGTGGCCGACATCTCAAATCCAAGCCGCCCATGTACAATCTGTGAACTCGTGCATTTCTAAACTGTCTTATCGACAACTTCACAGAGAGAGAATTCTTGAACGCCTTTTTTTCTGGTTTTTGAATTTTATAGACAAAAGATTTTTACATTTTAATAGGTTTTTTAAAACACGCAGAATCAAGAATTTTGTATCGATTTCTTAGCAAAATTTTTACCCAACTTCTACTGTTTTTATCGTGCAAGCGAAATAATATTAATAATAATAATAATATACATACAAACGCCAATTCCGCTTGAACAAGGTGCATTTTAATAAAGGAAAATTTTGTTTTTAATAGCAAACAACATTTTGTTTTAATAATATAAAAATATTGCACAACTGGCCGTCTTTGTTTGGTCTTTGTTTCTATTCTATATATATTTCACTAAAATTTAAGCCTTTGACTTTTTGGAAAAACAGAGTAAGGAATTTTGTTTTCTGTCTGCAAAAAGGTGCAGTTTTGCGAATTCTCTCAATTGTAAGTGGCCGCTACTTTAAGCAGTATCAATGGATACAAACAAAACTTTTATGGGCGTATTTTACTAACAAACCTTTTCCTCCGAACCCAATTTCTGTTTGCAGCCGCGCTCCGACTCAGTTGCCGACTGACTGACTGGATTTTGCAATCGTTTTTTGAGAAAATAACAAATTTGTCACTAATTGTGTTACCGGATTTGAAATCATGTCCGCTTCGAAGTGTAAGTGTCTTTGATATTACAGATGTTTACTTAATAGCACAATACAGGCTTAGGCTTGAGAATGATTAGACGTACAGGTGTAAACAGTTGGAAATATTGAAAATAGAAATCATTGACAGACAGTATAAATAAAGTGTATCAAAACGAACTTTCTCACACTGTCCAAAGAGGAGGCATAGAAGAACTGCCTAGGAGAACAGTCTCATTAAAATAGTATTAAATCAAGGAAATTCATTGTCTATGGTCGTCCTATCTTCTAGATTTTTTTCTGGTCTTTTTATCCAAGCTGTGAAACTTTGTCTATGGCCAAATCATCAAGACAATCCTTAAGCGGTACGCAATGGTAGATTGTGTAGATTGGGAGGTGCTCGTGGAAAACTCAAGTTTTTTATTCAGATCTCGAGAAAAATGTGATTTTTATTCATACGCGAAAGTGAAAAAGCATTCTTCAAAGCCTTTCTCTGCATGAAATGTTTGGTCTGGAAATCTCATAAAAGTCTTGACAAGAGAATTTCAGAAAAGACAAGTCATTTTTTATTCAGTGAAAAGCAAGAAAAAAGTCCGATATGTCGTCTTCAATAATAATCGACTACCACAAGTGCTTTTTTGTCGTTTAGGCATGCGCACGAGTCAACATTTTGAAATTCCATTGTTTTTCTCTCTCCTTACTGCTCTCTCATTGGCTGAACCAGATTGGGCCTGCCCCCCTAGACTGAGTTTCGTTCGTCTGACTTTGACCTCTCTCCTTACCGCTCTCTCATTGGCTGATCTAGATTAGGAGTGCCCCTAGACTGAGTTTCGTTCGTCTGACTTTGACCTCTCTCCTTACCGCTCTCTCATTGGCTGATCTAGATTAGGAGTGCCCCTAGACTGAGTTTCGTCCGTCTGACTCTGACCTCTCTCCTTACCGCTCTCTCATTGGCTGAACCAGATTGGGCCTGCCCCCCTAGACTGAGTTTCGTCCGTCTGACTCTGACCTCTCTCCTTACCGCTCTCTCATTGGCTGAGCTAGATTAGGACTGCACCCTAGGAAGTGACACTGCGCAGACAAATTACTGACTAAAAAGTAAACGCTCTGCTTTTTGACAACTTTTATCTTTCAGAATTTGACCAGTTATTTAGGATATGCATATTAACAAATTAATTATACTGTTGATTTTGTAAAGGTTATAAAATGTACTTTTATTGAGATGAACGATGTCATAATACTAGAATTCTAAGGGCGTTAAAAAATTATTATTTCAGCGGACAATGTCAACTCCGCCTTGGAGAATTTCCTTGCGGTGAGAATACTGTTTTTATGATATACCAAATATATGCATCATTATAACTGAAATCCTAGTCGAAACAATCTGCATTGGTTTAATAGGAGTTGGCCAGCATTAAGAAAAGCAGCGAAGGAACCAGCAGCTCCTTGGAAGCAATTCGTGAGTTTTTAACAAATTAAAAGGATTTAAAATCGAAGGAGTCGAAGGAGTGGCTTTATTAGTTCCTAATTTCCTAATTTAGTTGTACAATAAACTCGTTTGTTTTTTGCTCCAGCTGATTCGTCACAAACTTCACAGCCGGATTATGGCAAGGATTTGCCTTCTGCTCCAAAGAGGTATAACATGTGTTAATCAGTCATTTTTTGCTCTTGTTATAGTTGCAAAAATGAGAAATCTGCTGCTTTTACAAGACCTAAATTTCACCAGTGGGGCACGCTTGCCCGCCCGGATGCGTAGCGTACTAACCGCGACCAGCTCTGCTTAACTTTGCTGACGCAGGCAGCTAATGCGTTATTGACTATAGTAAAATAGTAAAAGACATACTTAGCCTACTGTAAGTAGAGATCTAACAATATTTTTTACGAATATGATGGTGACTTGAATTCGTATTGCAGAGAATAACCGACAACATTCTCTTAGCATTCTCAAATTCCAATTCGACTGTTTTATTAGCAGCAACGCCGCCGGCAACCAGAGCAGCTCGGGCGAGTTAAGCGACACCTCTTCTTCTTCTTCGTCGTCGTCGGCTTCCTCTTCTCCATCCGCAGCCTCCTCTTCCCTCAATTCGCGAAAGCGCCGCTCTTTAAAAGCTTCGCGGCACGCCTCTGCCGACTCGCCGCCGCCGTCTAAGAAGGCCAAGAAAAGCTCTACTGGCAAGCACAAGAAGCATTCCGGGAAAAAGAAGAAGAAAGAGCGCCGACCGCATCGGGATAAAAGCAGGCGCGAGCGTTCCAAAAAATCTCGCAAGCATAACAAAGGGTCCGAGGATGAAGAGGGGAAACGCAGGTAAATTCTTGAAGACTGCTTCCTTCTATAGGACTGCATAGCCTCCCAGATCCTCAGCTGCTGGGCCAGCCTCCCAGATCCTCAGTTTCTGGGCCAGCCTCCCAGATCCTCAGTTTCTGGGCCAGCCTCCCAGATCCTCAGTTTCTGGGCCAGCCTCCCAGATCCTCAGTTGCTGGGCCAGCCTCCCAGATTCTCCGTTGCTGGGCCAGCTTCCCAGATCCTCAGTTGCTGGGCCAGCCTCCCAGATTCTCCGTTGCTGGGCCAGCTTCCCAGATCCTCAGTTGCTGGGCCAGCCTCCCAGATTCTCCGTTGCTGGGCCAGCTTCCCAGATCCTCAGTTGCTGGGCCAGCCTCCCAGATTCTCCGTTGCTGGGCCAGCTTCCCAGATCCTCAGTTGCTGGGCCAGCCTCCCAGATCCTCAGTTGCTGGGCCAGCCTCCCAGATTCTCCGTTGCTGGGCCAGCTTCCCAGATCCTCAGTTGCTGGGCCAGCCTCCCAGATCCTCAGTTGCTGGACCACTTACCAAAAAGTACAAACAGCAACAAATTAAATCTCCTTTCCATGCACTGCAGCCGTGACCGGCGGGAGCGGTCAACGGAAAAGCCGCTACAGCAGCAGCAGCCGCCGCCACCGCCTCTGCCACCTTCGTCGGTTCGGCCGCCGCCCCCGTCGCAGACGAAGCCGGCAGCGGCAGCGAGTCCGGCAGTGATCGGGCCGGCTCTGCCGCCCAACTTTCAGGCCATTCGACCGCAGCTGCTGGACATCGACCGGCTCACCAGCTGCAGGCAGTCGGCCGCTACCCTGGCCGCCCAGTCCAGCTACTTCGGCCACGATCCAGACCAGGCTTCGCCTCTCCTCATCGCCGCCATTGAAGCTCGCGCTCGTCTACGCGATCTCGAAGACGGCGCGATCAGCGTCGCGCACTACGAATCTCGTGTCGCCCAGGCTGCCGAAGCCTGCCAGCGTCGGGTGCAGGCCGACTGCCCAGCCGGCTGGCTGTGCCTGTGGGACCCGGCCAATGCCGCCTATTATTATCAGAGCGTCCGCACTGGCGAGGCCCAGTGGGAATTCCCCGGCCAGCCCGCGGCCGCGCCGGAAGCTGCGGCGGCTGATGCTGCAGACCAGGGCGTCAATAAAGATCCGAGCGACAGCGGTGGCAATGTAGTGCGGCTGGTCAGCTACGATCACGGTCGGGACAGCGACAGCTCCGATTCTGACAGCGCCGGCGACACCGCCAAAGATGATGTTAAAACAGCTGCTGCCAGCGGCAAGTCCGCATCTGCCGCTACTCCGCCGGCTTCTGCCCTCCAATCCGCCCTCGGCCCGGCAGTTGTCGACGACAGCATGGAGTTGGACTCCGGCGACGAGGCCGGCTTGCCGTTGCCGCCGCCTCCGCGTCCTCCGCGACCCTCCCTGCCGGGCCTCCCGCCGCTGCCTCCGCCGCCGCCGCCACCACCGCCGCCGCCCGTGGTGCTGCGTTCTTCGTCGGCGAGTCGATCGACCACCTCGTCAACGAACTCCGCTGCGTTCGCCTCCTCGCATATGTCGGTCGCTGTTCGACCCTACGACACCGACAGTGCGTTGGCCGCCGCCGCCGCTACAGCTGCCGATGAAGATTCTAACGACGCTGCCTGCGAAGCGGCCACCGCTGACGCTGAGGACTCTGACGATCTGGACGGCAGCCCGATGTTGTTCGCGGCGGCGACAACGTCGGGATCGTCCGGGACTGCCGGCGCGCATCCGGCCTCGTCGCGTTGGGTGGACGTTGAACCGCCTGGTGGCCAGCCGGTCAAGCGGAAGGTGAGATAGAGCTCAGTTTGGGTGTGGCCTTGGCATTGTCACTCTGGTGTTTGGGTGTGACTTTGGCATTGTCACTCTGGTGTTTCGGTGTGACTTTGGCATTGTCACTCTGGTGTTTGGGTGTGACTTTGGCATTGTCACTCTGGTGTTTGAGTGACTTTGGCATTGTCACTCTGGTGTTTGGGTGTGACTTTGGCATTGTCACTCTGTTGGATGGGTGTGACTTTGGCATTGTCACTCTGGTGGTTGTGTGTGACTTTGGCATTGTCACTCTGTTGGATGGGTGTGACTTTGGCATTGTCACTCTGTTGGATGGGTGTGACTTTGGCATTGTCACTCTGGTAGATAGGTGTGACGTTGGCAGTGTCACTGGTGGATAGGTGTGACTTTGGCATTGTCACTGGTGGTTGTGTGTGACTTTGGCATTGTCACTCTAATCGATCAGTGTGAGCTTAGATGTTTAGATTCTAACAGAGTAGAGTGACAAATCATTCAAGTCAAGAAAGTGAAATATTTTTCTCTTTAAATTTGTTGCAGAAATCGAAGCCAGTCAGCGTGTTTCAAAAGAAGAATATCGACCAGCTCATGTGCAAGTGGCAGACCGCCGCCCAGCAGCAATCAAAAATGTGATTAGGGTATCTTTTAGAGCATTTACTGTGTGTTGGTCTTTGTTCTGTAATTATCTGCGTCAAACTTGGATAAGACAATTTCACAGTGGCATTCTGAAGCAGAATTGTAGCAGTCAAAGCTGTCAGTGTATTTTTATGCCAAAACAACTCCTTACTCCTATATACATATATCAAAATGATAAGCGGTGGTGATTAAACTAATTATAATTTCCTGCACAATTTTTATATATGCATTATTAAGTCAGCAATCGTTTTGTATTATGTTGGTTTATAACAAGTAATGATATTTAAGGACTCTTCACTCAAGAGGGGCTACTGCAAGTTTCTTACAAAACATTTGAAGGCTCAGTCTGTCAAATAGCAAAGTATTTAAACTTCCGTTAATCTCATAATTAGCCACCAGCGGGGATACCCTGAATTTTTCTTGCTGCGCCGGAACGGAGCAACGCAGGCACAGGAAATTCAAGAAACTTGTTGTTGCACGCCTTCTCATACTAAGATTTAAGTCGCCAGCTCTCTGGATCGGCAAGATATTCAACGATTCTGCAAGAAGGTCGGATCGCCAATCAGCACTGCGCCTCAGCGCAACCTTGCTCAGCGCAGCCTCCAAATTTCATCTGCGCGTCGAGCACATGTGTCTGCATCAGCTCTGACTTTGTTGGTCGCCTTGGCCTTCACTCTGGTGGAGTTTCTGGACCTTCAGCCGTTGGCACCATGGACACTTGATCAAGCCTTAACAGTCATGGAAAAGTCTCAACTGGTGGACATCCTCGACCAGTGTCCCTGACCTAGTTTAAATGACCCTTGAATATGCACGTGCCTATAACGGACACCCAAATTTGAAAGCCTAAAATAACAAAGACAGGTTATGCCAGAGACAACACGCAAATTTCCGACTGAGGGGACAAGCCAGCCTAGAAATTAGACATGTCCGTCTTTTAAGTTAGCATTACAAAAGCTACACATAGCTTGTGGCGCCAATGACCATGCATACATTAAGCTGTTTATGTTTATGTGCGTGTGCATTACACAAAGCTGGCCTGCACAGCTGGGAAAGGCTTTCCATTGCTGTTCTGCATCGTCATGGCAGCGTCCTGACTGTCGATGCCGACGCGCAGAGTTCTCGTACTCTGCCTGCGGCGTTGCTGCCTCAGCTGCTGTTGCGGATTTTGCTGCTGCCCGTCGAAGCAGTTCTCGTATGACTGCTGCTGCTCTTGCTGCTGCATCAAGTCGGACTCGGACTTGTGCAGGGAGCGCCTCTGCCCCTGCGAGTCGATCATTAAACCCGTTGTTGGCCGATCGAATGCCGGCGATAATAGGGGATGATCCTGCTGCTGTCGGCGAGGGTCGGGGCGCTGGCTGTGGTACAGGCTCTGGTAGTGCCGGTGGTTGATCCCGACTGCTCCGCCGCCGCCGCCGTAGACTCCGCTGTCGCCTGTCATCATCTGCGGCGTTGGCATCAGATGCTGCTGTTGCGAAGGCTCCTCGCGTAGGTAGATTCTTCTATCCAGCGTTTTGAACGGAAAGTACTCTGCAATGATTGGCATTTGAAGCTTGAAATGAGTCGGGTTCTAATTCTCAGTTAACGAGGTAAGGTAGAACAATAGAAATATTTGCAGGTGGGCTGCAGGCACCCATTCCGTTGACTCTTGAGCATGTATACTGCACGCAGGGGCATCGCCACCGGGGGACATGCATTGTCTCCCTCACCTAAACCTTATGACCCGTAATGGAAATCGATGATTTTGCTTCAGGACGATAAAATATAGTGCCTGCGGCTCCAAAATGAGCACTGACACACCGATTCTGAAAAAATGTACATGTTCATGTAGAATTCTTGGCTTTGTCCCCCCCCCCCACCACCATAAAATCCATGGCGTACAGCGGCCCTGGCCTATTCGTCAGACATGTACATTCTCTACCTTGGGGGGGGGGGGAGGTAATTTTGGACTTCGTGGGTGTGTGTGCACAAGCCCCAAAATTGCAGATGCGCAATTCACGCCAACCAGTCACTGCTTGCTTTACGACAATGCCAAATCTTGATTTCCATCAAAATTCAATGACGACTCTCTAATAGGCCTACTTTTGAACATTTTGAGTAGCAATGAGCGAGTTTGAAACGAGTTTTTTGCTAATAAGTGTACAATTCGCTACTTTGGGTAGATATGCATACAGTGGAACCCGAGAATTCCGCTTCACTGACTTGGGAGTTTCTAAATCTTGATACGCTATTTATTTGCTAGCCCCGCGGGCTGGGCGGGCAAGCAACTGCTCACCGATAACTAACTGATCGTCACTTGATAACTGATACCCTGCAGTGTGGGCTCTCCGATACCGCTTATCCCTTAGCCGCAGATGCTCACTATAACCACAGCCAGCTCTCTCTCTCTCTCTCTCTCGCGATAAAATAATGGGCCTTTTCCTTCCTATACTCTTTATCTATAGACTCAAGCGTGCGATGGTGAGATTGATGATATAATATTAACCGTAGATATTAAATAAAGTTGGCACTAATGTGCAAATTTGAGTAAGGATAGGGAAGATTATGAGCAGGAGGAGAAGGCATGTGTGAAGTGTGTGACTCAGCTATTTTGATTGCTCTACTTCTGTTCTATAAACTACTATTATTTGACAGAATTATGTTTAAGCTTTCGAATTCCGTGTGTACTCTGTGAGTTATGATTTAATCATTCTTCTTGATCTAGAATCAAGGGCCGGCACAGTCGCTCAAGCAGCTCAGTGCGCGGGCCCAATTAGTAGAATTTCGCAAAAATCAAAAACCCCCTGTGTCATGAAACTGGGATTCTACAGAACTTTGCGAATCCGTTTGCATACCAACACTATGAGGGAGTCATATGCTAGTCATGCCATTCTTCAGAGCCGGGGTGCAGGTGGCAAAGTAGCGTGTGTAATTTCTTGCCTCTTTGAGATCATAGGCACACCTGAGTGCACCTTTGATCTTTCGTTAAAAGTCTGATTTTTTGCTTTCTATTAATGAGTGTAAATGTCTCTTTAATTAGGCTGGTTGCTGTGGAAGGAGCCAAGCTTAACAGCCAATTAGGCACTAGAAGAACCCTGAGTTGTATCCGTATGATTAAAAAGCTGGGTATGCTACGACGTCTAAGCGCTGAAAAGAGAAAAAGTGGCTCCTAATTAAGTGTTGTAACCTGTCTGAACACCTGCTTATGAAATAGAGAGTATATATGACCGCGTATATACATTTGTCAGGCTATTCGGCAGCGTTCTAACCATGGCCAACGCTGCTTAACCTGCACCAAATGAATGTGGCCTTGTAGGGAATCAAACCAGGGGTTGAGGCGCGTGGGTCAGACCCTCCTCTGCCCCCCCCCCCTAGAATCGGACTTAACTTAATCTTTGCTCTCTCCTAGCTAAAGCTGCACTCTGAATATTCTGGGATCCGAATCTGTGGGTTGAAGCAGTCTAACAGGATTATATAAGGTTCTGGTTATTGTTCGGTCAGCGCTTCCATAAACAAATTAAAGAATCAGTGGGAGCTATCTTAGAACACCCAGACATATATTGTTCAAGGATGCAGGATTCCCCAGAATCGAATTCATTGTTGCAATTTCTAACTTTAGCTAAAACACTTATATTAAGGTTAATATCGTTAATTCTCTCGAATCGCTCGAGTCAAGTATTCGATCTTTGCGAGCTCCCATTTTCGAGTTAATTCGTCTTTCGCTCGACATGCAGATGCCTAATACTATCAGTTGAACTCTTTCTCTCTCTCTCTCTGATTCTCTTTCACTGACTCGTATATTTTCCAAACCCTCCGAACTTGATGTGCATTCGCTCTATTCGTCTACTCCATGAAAACGCAATACAAAGTAGCTCTCTCATCCTTGATCCGCTATCGGATATCCCCCTATATATAATATCCCTTACCGGATTCCCACTTGATAATGGCTCGACCGTTTCCACGAGATAGATCCAGCTAGGGATTAAATCTCCCGCCACCCCCGTTCTTCATCATCCAATAGCCATGGCTATATTCATGCTAGGTAGATAAGTTTGGGGATCTGGGAGGAAAAGGGAAGTTTGCGGCCATCTGTGGCCTGTCTGTGGTTGCGGCTTTGATTTGAAGTGGATCCGTGAAGGATTATCCTATAGGCTCGTGTTTTGTTTCTTAGTTTATATTGCGCTGTTGCATTTACGGATAGCACGCAATCTGCTCAGTCATGGATTTCTAGATAAAGTCGTAGCTGCCTGGAATGGAAAACCAAGCGGAGTGATTATTGGCGATTCCAGGTTCCATATCTTAGTCTTCAGTTGGCTCATCTTATGGAGCTCTTATGGCTCTATAATTTAAAAGTCCATGGCTGCTCATGCAACAGTTTCCATTCCAGATTCTATGGTCATCTATAATTTAAAATCCCCCGGCTGCTCATGCAACAGTTTCCATTCCAGATTCTATGATCATCTATCATTTAAAACTCCATGGCTGTTCATGCAACAGTTTCCATTCCAGATTATATAGTCTTGGAACTCCTTGGCTTGTTTGTGCGCACAAAGAATTGTGAAATCTGTGTCGCAGATGCCAACATTATCACAAGAGGCTTCAGCTGCTCTCCTTGATCCCCTCTCCCAGTAATCTGGTAATCGTATGGTAGCAGATTTTGTGAATCCCGAGACTCGAAGCCCCGCGGGGAAATTTCCCATGGGAGATTTTGCTCGGAGAGCAGGCAATTTATCTTCATCTGGGGTTAGAAAAAGAGAAATACGAGAGGCTCGCCGTGCTCACCTTTGGAGAGCGTTCGAGCGACCAACAAAAGGGGATTTGAAAAGAGCTTAGCTGTGGGAATTACAGTTGAGGAATCAGGAGTATTAACCCCCCCCCCGCCTCGAGGGCCTTTTCTTGGGAGACTCTCGTGCAGTCGACAAAGGAGGGATTCCACTTTCATCGCTGAGCTGCTCCTCTCCCGCCTCTCCCCATCTCTCTCTAACTGAAGAGGCTGCAGAAACGTGCTCACACTGAATGGGCGCGAAAAATTATAACAAAAGAGCAATTGAAAATTTTGAAAACTGCTGCATGCAGTGCGTCATGCTGCCGTCCATCGTTTTTTCTCTGCTGAAGCTCCTGTGCTATTTTCAATTTCACAGCCCCTCAACCTCTCTTTTTGAGCAAACTCAGCATAGCTAGTGGCTTTCAAGCTTTTCTAGGGTTGGCGTTTCTTCTAGGGTTGGCGTTTCTTTTGGGGTTGGCGCTTCTTCTGGGGTTGGCGCTTCTTCTAGGGTTGGCGCTTCTTCTAGGGTTGGCGCTTCTTCTAGGGTTGGCGCTTCTTCTAGGGTTGGCGCTTCTTCTGGGGTTGGCGCTTCTTCTAGGGTTGGCGCTTCTTCTAGGGTTGGTGCTTCTTCTGGGGTTGGCGCTTCTTCTAGAGTTGGCGCTTCTTCTGGGGTTGGCGCTTCTTCTGGGGTTGGCGCTTCTTCTAGGGTTGGCGCTTCTTCTGGGGTTGGCGCTTCTTCTGGGGTTGGCGCTTCTTCTGGGGTTGGCGTTTCTTCTGGGGTTGGCGCTTCTTCTGGGGTTGGCGCTTCTGGGGTTGGCGCTTCTGGGGTTGGCGCTTCTGGGGTTGGCGCTTCTGGGGTTGGCGCTTCTGGGGTTGGCGCTTCTTCTGGGGCTGGCGTTTCTTCTGGGGCTGGCGTTTCTTCTAGGGTTGGCGTTTCTTCTGGGGTTGGCGCTTCTTCTGGGGTTGGCGCTTCTTCTAGGGTTGGCGCTTCTTCTGGGGTTGGCGCTTTTTCTAGGGTTGGCGCTTCTTCTGGGGTTGGCGCTTCTTCTAGGGTTGGCGCTTCTTCTGGGGTTGGCGCTTCTTCTAGGGTTGGCGCTTCTTCTGGGGTTGGCGCTTCTTCTGGGGTTGGCGCTTCTTCTGGGGTTGGCGCTTCTTCTGGGGTTGGCGCTTCTTCTGGGGTTGGCGCTTCTTCTAGGGTTGGCGTTTCTAGGGTTAGCGCTTTTTCTAGGGTTGACGCTTTTTCTGGTTGTTGGCGCTTCTAGGGTTGGCGCTTCTTCTGGGGTTGGCGCTTCTTCTGGGGTTGGCGCTTCTTCTGGGGTTGGCGCTTCTTCTGGGGTTGGCACTTCTTCTGGGGTTGGCGCTTCTTCTGGGGTTGGCGCTTCTTCTAGGGTTGGCGCTTCTAGGGTTGGCGCTTCTTTCAAGGTTGGCTCTTTTCATTGTCAGTCACGAGAGGCCCACAATTAAGACAAATATTCAGCCATGCTGTATTTATGATCTACGAGTATAAAAATGTGAAGTTGACTCGCTACTAATTTTCTGATTGATGGCTGCGACCACCATTGCTGGCTGAGGGCGGCTGCTTCCTTGGCTTTTGATACTGCACGAGCGCGAGGGGCAGTGAGTGAGGGGCGTGAAGCGACGATAGGTGGACGCGAAGATGATGATTAATCGATTGGTTGTGCATCCCCGAAGCTTTCATGTTAATCTTCAAACAATAATAATATTATTAACATTAACAATACGGTTTCAGGTGCACTGTAACTATCTGGGTCTTGGGCAATCTGCCTCATTGTGCCCTGAGGTGCAGGGCCCGTCAGCCAGTCAAGGTGCAAGTGACAAAGGCCTTCTTCTTCCGAGCCTCTTTTGTGAGGCATTATATTAACACACTTGCGTATTTTCCTGTCATCCCAGGAGAGAGGGGGGGGGTGGAACGGTAGGGGGGAGACAGGTGGGAGAAAGAAAAGTAAAGATTTTTATCCCATGCCGATTATCCCGCAGCCTCTCAGGTGGGGATCCGTGATGCGCCTCGATAACTTATTAGCCAAATGAGATGACTGATGGGCTGCCCCGCCGCGCTGGACACCTTTTCTCCTTGGCCTATCAATTTTGTCATCGCTCTTCTGGGGATAATTCCCCGAATCGTTAGTCCCATTAGGGAAAGTTCTGCGATTTTTTGCGCCTCTGCTTTCGTAGGTAAGTGTGCAAGAGAATCCAGTAAATTGCTTTGCTGCTTTTATCCGCTGATGTGGCTTGGCTGGGTGGTCCGGAACTCCGGGCTGAAAAGCTCGATTCAAGTCACTCACCCAACCCGTGCTGCTCTGCTGCAGGGAGCTGGTTCGAGTCCATCAGGTATCTTCGTGGGGCCTGGAAGTCGGTTTGGGGGGGGGAATATCTGCTAGATTAGCAATCCATTCTATTCCTTCATCGGTGATGTTGGCTAGATTAGCAATCCAATCTATTCCTTCATCAGTGATGCTGGCTAGATTAGCAATCCATTCTATTCCTTCATCAGTGATGCCGGCTAGATTAGCAATCCATTCTATTCCTTCATCAGTGATGCTGGCTAGATTAGCAATCCATTGTATTCCTTCATCAGTGATGTTGGCTAGATTAGCAATCCATTATATTCCTTCATCAGTGATGCTGGCTAGATTAGCAATCCATTCTATTCCTTCATCAGTGATGCTGGCTAGATTAGCAATCCATTATATTCCTTCATCGGTGATGTTGGCTAGATTAGCAATCCATTCTATTCCTTCATCAGTGATGCTGGCTAGATTAGCAATCCATTATATTCCTTCATCGGTGATGTTGGCTAGATTAGCAATCCATTCTATTCCTTCATCAGTGATGCTGGCTAGATTAGCAATCCATTATATTCCTTCATCAGTGATGCTGGCTAGATTAACAATCCATTCTATTCCTTCATCAGTGATGCTGGCTAGATTAACAATCCATTCTATTCCTTCATCAGTGATGCTGGCTAGATTAGCAATCCATTCTATTCCTCTACTCAGGGCCAGTTTACAGGAAATCGCCAAGAAGCGCAGACTGCTGAGCTGCCAGTTCCGTGACAAATAATTGCCAACTCCCTTGTTCAGTTTCAGTATTGTGTTTGCTAGAACTGAGCCTCTTGAATAAATTGACTGGAAACTGCAAGCCTCATCAAAACTGTTCCCGCCCGCTTCCCCATTGTCTCCTCCATGCCTGTGTCTCAGCTCAATCTCGCCGCCGCTCCTCACCATCCTTTGTACTCCACGCCGGCAGGGTACAATGGGAATAATAAAGCTCAAACACTGTAGGAGGGAATCCCCTGTTATCCCCAGTAAAGGTGTGAGGAAACTCTTCCCTCCCACGACTGGAGGTGTCAGGTATTAGGCAGCAGCATTTGTTAGACATCATGGAGTTTCCTCGCTAGGTGCTGCTCATGGATTATTCATTAGGATCCTCTTCCCACCTCTTAGAAGCCTGACTGTGCATTGGACTTGTCCGATTTGTTGATGGGATAATAATCCCACTCTGCAGTTGGAGCAATGTTTTAAAAGCGCCTGTGTGTCTTTTGTCTGACAGGAGAATTTGGGATTTGAATGCAATTTCGATCGAATTGGGAAACGGCCGGCAGAGCAGGTTAGAAGAGCTCAGTGTGTCGGAGCAACTTGCTTAGTAAGCAATGTGCATCTGGCTACGTGTAATGAGGCAGATTAATGAGGAGTTGAATTTTAAAGATAGGAAGAGGGGTGGGAGAGAGAGGAGTGAGAGGGAGAGGTGTGGGAGGGAGAGGAGTGAGAGGGAGAGGTGTGGGAGGGAGAGGGGTTAGTTAGAGGGAGAAGAGTGTGAGGAAGAGGAGTGAGAGGGAGAGGAGTGAGAGGGAGAGGAGTGAGAGGGAGAGGTGTGAGAGGGAGAGGTGTGAGAGGGAGAGGAGGGAGAGGGAGAGGGGTTAGTTAGAGGGAGAGGAGTGAGAGGGAGAGGGGTGGGAGGAAGAGGAGTGAGAGGGAGAGGGCGAGGGGTAATAGGGAGAGGGTTAGTTAGAAGGAGAGGAGTGAGAGGGAGAGGGTTAGTTAGAAGGAGAGGAGTGAGAGGGAGAGGGTTAGTTAGAAGGAGAGGAGTGAGAGGGAGAGGGTTAGTTAGAAGGAGAGGAGTGAGAGGGAGAGGGTTAGTTAGAAGGAGAGGAGTGAGAGGGAGAGGGTTAGTTAGAAGGAGAGGAGTGAGAGGGAGAGGGTTAGTTAGAAGGAGAGGAGTGAGAGGGAGAGGGTTAGTTAGAAGGAGAGGAGTGAAAGGGAGAGGGTTAGTTAGAAGGAGAGGAGTGAGAGGGAGGAGGATAGGACCGGAGAAGGGAGAGGGAGAATGGGAGAAGGAAACGAACTGAGTGAGTCATATCGGGTCCCGGAATCGCTGAAAATATAAAATAGAAAAAATACACACACACACACACACACACACACACAAGAAGTCAGCAATCACAGTCAATTAGGCAGCTAAAAAGCCACGGACCCCACGGTATAAAAAAGCAACAGAAAAATGAAGACAGGGAAAAGTGAGGCTATTTTTTATAGAGTTCATCAGGCCCGCAGCCAGCAAGACAGCACAAAGCGATTGCAGTTCCCAGAAACCGGGCAGCTTCGCCAGTGTTTTGTAATCCTTCAGGGGGTGCACAGGCTGCGGGCTGATTGACCACCGGCGGTCACATCTGAAGACCAACTGGCTTTCTGTATACATCAATTTGTGTTCGAATTCCAATGGGACTTTTATTGCTTCGCTTATTGGAGTCGGTGGGGTTGGGGGGGGGTCGGGGGTCGGGAATTAATTCCCTCGGTCGCGGATACATCTCTGGGACAAGTCGGGGTCGCAAAAAAGCAGAAAAACTGTTTTTGCTTCTCCGGGCCCACGTCGCGCAGGCATCCGTTGTCTTGGCGCCGCCCCCCCCGCAGCAGAGCCGAATAGTTGCTTTTTCGAAGCCATGGTCGAATTAAGATAGCGGGGCAGTAGGCAGACAGTTTGGGAGTCACTTGAACCCTTCCTTTCCCTCCAGATTCCAGGAGTCTGCCGCATGCCCCTGAGGGCTGTGGGAGCTGCAGGCTTGGCTGGCAAGTCATGTATTTCTCTCTTCTTTTAGATAGTCTGTTAAAATTTGCTTTTTTCTGTGTCTTTCGGTGGCGCGTTTAAACCTGCTGGCGAGTCTCTTTTAGCAAAAAATGCTTTTTTAAAATCTTTTTTTCGCATGTTTTTAAGGCTTCGCTGAATTGCGACTTTTACAGATGAAAAACTTGCCAAAAGAATTTTTGAACTGGCAAATAGGGAAAGTTCCACTGGTTTCCATGCTGATGCACCTGCTTCTACAGCAGGAATGGGTCAAACCGCTGTGCCTACCTAAACGGCCAGATGAGAGAGCAGAGGGAACAGAGGTGAGACAGGAGGAAAGAGGAGATAAGAGATAAGAGGCGAGAAGCAAGAGATTAGATGAAAAGAGAGATGAAATAAGAGAGAAGAATGGAAGAGAGAGGAGATTAGATGAGAGGAGAGAAAAAAGAGGAGAGAAAAGGGGAGGGAGGAGAGAAGGGAGGAGGGAAGAGGGGGAGAACAGAGGAGGAGAGAGGAGAGAATAGAAGAGGGGAGAGAGAAAAGAGCAGAGGGAAGAGACGAAAGCTGAGACGAGACACCGACCTCGGATTGCTATTGTGAAGTTTCAAAGGACCCGAGGGCCGGATAGAGAGGCTTGGCGGGCCGGAGTTTGCCGCCTCATGCTCAAGAGAAAGAGGCTGCATTTTTTAAAAGTCCTGCAGCAAAAGAGCAGAAGCAGAAGGAAACAATTCTTGGCTTGGAAGCGACCGTCTCTTTTGAAGCAGAAGCGTAAAAAAGCTGGGTAGCTATGGATTTTCCTGGCAGCAAGTGTGCGCTCTCCCGTGTCTTCTGCGAACTGCTGTTCTTTCTTCTCATGCCCTAATCGATTTCTGCTTTTAGTAGAAGATGAGCAGACGATCCCGAGCGGGTTTTGTTAAACTGCTTCAACTGGGATCTGCTGAATAGTGCGGTAGATCGAAGGGACAAAGAGAAGCAGACCAAATATGCTTATAACTGTTATACACTGCAACCATTAATTAGGAATCTTGCAGAATCAAGCTGAGCGCCTCATCTGTCAGATCAACTTGGAAATGTTGGAAATTCTGAAACAAAACAACTGACTACATTGAGCTCGAATGTAACATATTTCCCTTAATACTTCTCACTCTCACCCCTCTCACTCTCACCCCTCTCACTCTCACCCCTCTCACTCTCACCCCTCTCACTCTCACCCCTCTCACTCTCACCCCTCTCACTCTCACTCCTCTCACTCTCACCCCTCTCACTCTCACCCCTCTCACTCTCACCCCTCTCACTCTCACCCCTCTCACTCTCACCCCTCTCCCTCTCACCCTCTCACTCTCACCCCTCTCCCTTTCTCCCTCTCCCTCTCCCTCTCACCCTCTCACTCTCACCCCTCTCACTCTCACCCCTCTCACTCTCACCCCTCTCACTCTCACCCCTCTCACTCTCACCCCTCTCACTCTCACCCCTCTCACTCTCACCCCTCTCACTCTCACTCCTCTCACTCTCACCCCTCTCACTCTCACCCCTCTCACTCTCACCCCTCTCCCTTTCTCCCTCTCCCTCTCCCTCTCACCCTCTCACTCTCACCCCTCTCCCTCTCACCCCTCTCCCTTTTACCCCTCTCATTCGCAACTCTCTCCTTCTCACCTCTCTCACTCTCACCCGTCTCCCTCTCACCCCTTTCACCCTCTCACCCCTCTCCCCCTCCCCCTCTCCCTCTCACTCTCTCCCTCTCACCCCTCTCACCCCTCTCACCCTTCTCTCCCTCACCCTCTCCCTCTCACCCCTCTCCCTCCCACCTCTTTCACCCCTCTCACCCCTCTCACCCTTCTCTCCCTCTCCCTATCACCCCTCTCACTCTCACCTCTCCCACTCTCACCCCTCTCACTCTCACCCCTCTCACCCTCTCACTCTCACCTCTCCCACTCTCACCCCTCTCACTCTCACCCCTCTCACCCTCACCTCTCCCATCGTCCCGCTTCGTTTTCGCCATTTTGGGCTGCATTTAGATATATATTATTACGAGCTAGTCACAATTTTTTAAACAAACACCAGCGCTTAAAAGATTCTCGCAGAAAAGACAAAACTAAGAAAGGAGGGGAGGACACGGGCGGTGGGGCTTCCGTGTCCGCGTGAACTGCTGAGGTCAGCTGTTTGCGCGACTCGCAGTATTTGACAGCCGGTCTTGATGAAGATGGGGTCGGATAGACGGACAGACCATCCGCATGTACCAGCAGCTATCAGGGCGCCCCTCTGCGATCTTGTGACGAATCAAAATCTCACTTGATTGCATGCCGAACTGTGACAGATCTGTGCATTGCGCTGTGCGCTGCAGAGGTCAAATCTCTCTGGGTCAGCGTGGACTGAGCTTTGAAGCTGAAGTTTGTAAACTTTTGATGTTCTGTGCTGCTTTTAGCATTGGAGTCTACAGCCTGAAGCATAGGAGTCTACAGCCTGAAGTATTGAAGTTTACAGCCTGAAGTATTGGAGTCTACAGCCTGAAGCATTGGAGTCTACAGCCTGAAGTATTGGAGTTTACAGCCTGAAGCATTGGAGTCTACAGCCTGAAGTATTGAAGTTTACAGCCTGAAGTATTGGAGTCTACAGCCTGAAGCATTGGAGTCTACAGCCTGAAGCATTGGAGTCTACAGCCTGAAGTATTGGAGTTTACAGCCTGAAGTATTGGAGTCTACAGCCTGAAGTATTGGAGTTTACAGCCTGAAGTATTGGAGTCTACAGCCTGAAGCATTGGAGTCTACAGCCTGAAGTATTGGAATTTACAGCCTCAAGTACTAGAGTCTACAGCCTGAAGTATTGGAGTTTACAGCCTCAAGTACTAGAGTCTACAGCCTGAAGTATTGGAGTCTACAGCCTGAAGTATTGGAGTCTACAGCCTGAAGTATTGGAGTTTACAGCCTGAAGTATTGGAGTTTACAGCCTGAAGTATTGGAGTTTACAGCCTCAAGTACTAGAGTCTACAGCCTGAAGTATTGGAGTCTACAGCCTGAAGTATTGGAGTCTACAGCCTGAAGTATTGGAGTTTACAGCCTGAAGTATTGGAGTTTACAGCCTCAAGTACTAGAGTCTACAGCCTGAAGTATTGGAGTTTACAGCCTCAAGTACTAGAGTCTACAGCCTGAAGTATTGGAGTCTACAGCCTGAAGTATTGGAGTCTACAGCCTGAAGTATTGGAGTCTACAGCCTGAAGTATTGGAGTTTACAGCCTGAAGTATTGGAGTTTACAGCCTCAAGTACTAGAGTCTACAGCCTGAAGTATTGGAGTTTACAGCCTCAAGTACTAGAGTCTACAGCCTGAAGTATTGGAGTCTACAGCCTGAAGTATTGGAGTCTACAGCCTGAAGTATTGGAGTCTACAGCCTGAAGTATTGGAGTCTACAGCCTGAAATATTGGAGTTTACAGCCTCAAGTACTAGAGTCTACAGCCTGAAGCATTGGAGTCTACAGCCTGAAGCATTGGAGTCTACAGCCTGAAGCATTGGAGTCTACAGCCTGAGTTATTGGAGTTTAAAAGGATCATTCCTGGTGTTAAAGAGCTTACCAATGATAACACTACCTAAGGGCCATCTGGTCCGTGCACCCCTATTTACTCTGGCTAGAATTCATAATGCGCTGGAACAGAGTTTAACTCAAATTCTGAAATTGATGCTGCAATGTAAGCACCGGCTGTTTAGTGCAGTTTTTCCTCATCGCTTGCAGCACTGCGACCACCAATTTTCCCCTTCAGGTTGGATTGCGAGAACGGGGCAATTTTCACACTTCAATTGAGAGCATTTTATATGCCAGCTGTGCCTGGCTTTTCAACCATTATTTAATATTTAATTGCTTGAAACAACCCAGCTGGCCATCCTTAACTGTGCTGGGGAAATGGGGAAACTAAATAACCAACTAACTAACTAACTAACTAACTAACTAACTAACTACCTAACTAACTGACTAACTAACTAACTAACTAACTGACTAACTAACTAACTAACTAACTGAATAACTAACTAACTAAATAACTAACTAACTGACTAACTAACTAACTAACTAACTAACTAAGTAACTGACTAACTAAGTAACTAACTACCCAACTAACCTGACTGAGCGGCCTGGATCTCAGCTGATCCGGCTGACCCGACTTGACCCCGAGAAAGGCCGCTCCAGCAGCCTCGGCAGATTCAGCGGACTTGCGGCCGCGGCCACCGCCGCCGCCACGGCCCGCCTGGCTCCGCTGCTCCCTCCTGCCGAAGCAGGCGCCCAGCACGTCTGGCAGGAAGCCCGGCGCCGCGTGCCAATGCCTGGCGTACAGCAGCAGCAGCACCGTTGCCAATAGCAACAGCAGCGCGAAAATGCCAACAACGGCCAGCACGACAGAGTCTCCGAACTGCTGCTTCTGACGTGGCATCGGCGGCACCTGGGTGAACACGCCGCCACCGTCTCTTCCTCCTCCATCTTCGCCGAGACGCGGCGCCAAGGCTGCTTGGCTTCTCGGCTCCGAGCTGTCCACCGTCACGTCGAAGACGCACTCGGTGGCCAGCGGCCGCGGCTGTCCTCGGTCGGTCGCTGTCACTGTCAGGCGCCGGACGCCGCGGTCTCGGCCGGTCATGCGAGCGGCCACCCGGATCTGCCCACCGTCGGGATCGACGCTGAACAGTGGCCGGACGGCGTCACCAGACTGTCCGGCGGCCGGGGCCTCCCGCAGACTGAACTGGAACCTGCCGTTCCCAGTCTTGTCAAAGTCTTCGTCGTTGGCGTTGACCTTCAGCACCGTGTAGCCCACCGGCTCGCGCCAGGAGACGCTGTGGTTCCTCAGCAACTGGCGGCGGACGGAGCTCGAGCTCCGGTTGCCGCCGCTGCCGCTGCATGGATAGAAGATCTTCGGCGGGTGGTCGTTGACGTCCTCGACGATGACAGTGACATTGCAGCTGGAGGAGTGCTGACCGTCGCTGGCCAGCAGCAGGAAGCGGTACTCGGCCTGGCGCTCCGCGTCCAGCACGTCCGTCGCTTCGATGATGAACTCGTCCGGGTCGGGGCCTGTCGACGGCCGCACTCGAAATGGCAACCGAGCGCCGCCACCAGGCGTCGAACTCGAAGCCGCCGCCGGTGACAGCGAGACCCGACGCCGACGCCGTCGCCAGTCGGCCTCGTCCGGTCCGAAGTCGGCGTCCACGACGCGCAGGCGGCCGACAGCGGCACCGGCTTTGTTGTTCTCCGCCAGGCGGAACTCCAGCCCGGCGCCGGCGACCGCCGCCGCAGATCCGGCCAGCGGCAGGATGACCGGCGCGTTGTCGTTCTCGTCGATCAGGCGGACGTGGAGCGTCAGGGCGGAGCTGAGCCGGACGGCGCTGCCCCGGTCGTGCGCCATCACGGCTACCCGGAAGCTGTCTATGGGCGGCATCGCCGACTCTCGATCGAGCGTCCGTCGGGTGACCAACAAGCCATCGCTTCGAACGTCGAAGGCGTCCAGCGCCAAAGTGTCGGTGCCAGCCGGATCGAGCGCGAACGCCACTGAGCCGTTGACGCCGAAGTCGAGGTCGTGAGCGTCGAGCTTGGCGACGTGGAAGCCGGGCGGACGGTTCTCGGGCACGCTGGCCGAAGCTAAGAGGTCTTTGTCACCGCCGCCTGCTGTAGCGGCAGCGGCAGACCGGACCAGCCGCAGCGCTGGCGCATTGTCGTTGACGTCACCGATGAGCACGGAGGCGTTGGCGAACCGGACATTGGCCGGTTGGCCGCCGTCGCGACAGACGATGCCGACGTTGAGTCGGACGGCTTCTCGGTGAGCCGCTGTCGGTCCGAGTTTCAGGTGGGCCTCGCGATCGAGTCCGGGACCTCCGTCTCTGGTGCCCAGGTAGAATCGCCAGCGCTGCGGCTGACCGGATGAAGCGCCGGCGGATGCTGAGCCGGCGGTGGGCAGAAGCTCGAAGACGTCGCGCAGGTCGGGCTGGTCGATCTGGCAGCTCACCCGGCCGTTGTCGCCCCGGTCCCTGTCCGTGGCCTGCAGGGCCGCCAAGGTGTGGCCTCGGCGGTCGTTCTCCGTTACCTGGGTTGATTTGTTGGTGACTGATTGGTTATTGGTGATCGATTGGTGACTGATTGGTGACTGGTTGGTGATTGATTGGTGACTGATTGGTGACTTATTGGTGACTGATTGGTGACTTATTGGTGACTGATTGGTGACTTATTGGTGACTGATTGGTGACTGATTGGTGACTGATTGGTGACTTATTGGTGATTGGTGGTTGATTGGTGATTTATTGGTGACTGTTTGGTGACTGATTGGTGACTTATTGGTGACTGATTGGTGACTTATTGGTGACTGATTGGTGACTTATTGGTGACTGATTGGTGACTGATTGGTGACTGATTGGTGACTGATTGGTGACTGATTGGTGACTTATTGGTGACTGATTGGTGACTTATTGGTGACTGATTGGTGACTGATTGGTGACTGATTGGTGATTGATTGGTGACTGATTGGTGACTGATTGGTGACTGATTGGTGACTTATTGGTGACTGATTGGTGACTTATTGGTGACTGATTGGTGACTTATTGGTGACTGATTGGTGACTTATTGGTGATTGGTGACTGATTGGTGATTGATTGGTGACTGATTGGTGACTGATTGGTGACTGATTGGTGACTGATTGGTGACTATTGGTGACTGATTGGTGACTGATTGGTGACTGATTGGTGACTGATTGGTGACTGATTGGTGACTGATTGGTGACTGATTGGTGGTTGATTGGTGACTGATTGGTGACTGATTGGTGACTGATTGGTGACTTATTGGTGACTGATTGGTGACTGATTGGCGACTGATTGGTGACTGATTGGTGACTGATTGGTGACTGATTGGTGACTGATTGGTGACTTATTGGTGACTGATTGGTGACTTATTGGTGATTGGTGACTGATTGGTGATTGATTGGTGACTGATTGGTGACTGATTGGTGACTGATTGGTGACTGATTGGTGACTTATTGGTGACTGATTGGTGACTGATTGGCGACTGATTGGTAACAGTTTATTCATTGTGGACTTTTTAGATTACCGAAGACCCCAAATCCAGTTCACACCTCCGCTGTCCCATCCAGATAGTCCAGCTGCAGCTGGGGCGCCTCATCATTCTCATCAACAACCAGCACCGTCACGGTGGCCGTCGCCAGCCGGCTGCCAGCTCCGCCAGCTCCAGGGTCGCCTCTGATCGGCGTGGGATTCCTGGCGATGACGGACAGCTCGAAGATCTCCTTAGTCTCGTAGTCCAGACTCCGACGAAGGCAGATGAAGCCGCTCGATGGCGACACGCGAAAGTTGGCATCGACCGCGGCCAGGTCCGGCTGGTGCGGGTCCAGCTCGAAGATTACTCGGCCATTCTCGCCACTGTCCGGATCGGTGGCCGACAGCTGGACCGGACAGTTGCCGGCCGGGTCGGACTCGCGAACTCGGACAGTCCGGTGGCCGGTTGGGTGGAACTGCGGCCGGTTGTCGTTCACGTCCGTGACGTTCACGATGAGGCGGAGGCTGGCGTTTTGGCCGTCGATGTCTGTGGCAACCTGGGGATATAGAGTGGGTGGTGGGGTAGGTGATGGGGTGGGTGATGAAGTGGGTGATGGAGTGGGTGATGGAGTGGTGGGGTGGGTTATAGAGTGGTGGGGTGGGTTATGGAGTGGGTGATGGAGTGGGTGCTGGAGTGGGTGATGGAGTGGGTGATGGAGTGGTGGGGTGGGTGATGGAGTGAGTGATGGAGTGGGTGATGCAGTGTGTGATGCAGTGGGTGATGGAGTGGGTGATGCAGTGGCTCTCACCAGGGTCAGATTGTGCACCGGCTGGGCCTCCCTGTCCAGCCTGTGCAGCAGCTCGAGTGACAGATGGGTCACCCTGCCAGAGCCGGCCCGGTCCTCGCGCAGGCCGAAGACACCGACCCTCGGCAGCAGCGAGTAGTCCCTGACTGAGTTGGAGTCGGAGTCCGGATCGGAAGCCAGCGGCAGGCGGACCAGCTGACCCGGCGGGGCGTCCTCGCTGACCTGAATCCGGCGCTCGGCCTCCGGGAAGACGGGCCGGTGATCGTTGATGTCACGAATCCCGACGGTCAGGACGATCTCCCGGGGTGCGCCCGACTGCCGACGGTCGAGGAAGTGCAGCTTGAGCTGGCAGATCAGCTCGGCCGAGCTGCAGCAGAGGCCGGCGTCGGGGCACATGGACTCGCGGTCCAGGCGCTTCTTGACCGTCAGCTCGGCGCGGGCCGCGGCCTCGTTGGCGGTGTACTCGAAGTACGGATGAGGCGGGATCATGACGCAGCATCCGGGGCTGTCCAGGCCGCGCTGAATCAACGCCTGACGCAGTTCGGCGGGCTGGCTGCCCGGTGGCAGCTCCTCGTCTAGGACGACATCCGACGGTGTCGGCGATGCGACCATTGCTGCAGCTGTTGCTGTTGCTGCTGCTAGGAGCAGCAGAAGCTGTTGAAATGATGCCATTTTTTATTCTAACTTCTAAACAATTTAAAGTGCTGGAATTCTCTGGGTAAACTCAGCTGTTCTGCGCGACACTTTTAAGTTGAAAAGTCTGCTGCTGGGCTAAGGAGGACCAATGGCGGAACCAGGTCGAAGCTGATTGGCTGAGAGACAGCAAGTGGCCAGTTCTGCCTGACAGTGGCTCTGTATTTTATAAAGATTTGCAGGGTGTGTAGTGAGTGACTGAGTGACTAAATTTATTGCACCCAATCGGTTTCACATTGTTTGGGCCCATAAATCACCTTCGATTGGAAATGTCTATGAGTCATAGTGGAATAACATCTGCATGTGCATAAGTGTGCTCAGGACCTCAGCCCCCTGTACTGGAGCTTTGGCTGTCCCTGACAGTAAAATTGCTGTAGCTTGTCTGTATTTAGCTGTAGCTTTGTCTGTATTTGGCTTTAGCTTTGTCTGTATTTAGCTGTAGCTTTGTCTATATTTGGCTGCAGGTTTGGCTCTATTTGGCTGTAGCTTTGTCTGTATTTAGCTGAAGCTTTGTCTGTATTTAGCTGTAGCTTTGTCTATATTTGGCTGCAGGTTTGGCTCTATTTGGCTGTAGCTTTGTCTGTATTTAGCTGAAGCTTTTTCTGTATTTAGCTGTAGCTTTGTCTGTATTTAGCTGTAGCTTTGTCTGTATTTAGCTGTAGCTTTGTCTGTATTTAGCTGAAGCTTTTTCTGTATTTATTTAGCTGTAGCTTTGTCTGTATTTAGCTGTAGCTTTGTCTGTATTTAGCTGCAGCTTTGTCTGTATTTGGCTGCAGCTTTGTCTGTATTTGGCTGCAGCTTTTACTGTATTTAGCTGTAGCTTTGTCTGTATTTAGCTGAAGCTTTGTCTGTATTTGGCTGCAGCTTTGGCTCTACAACTGTCTGTATTTAGTTGTAGCTTTGTCTGTATTTGGCTGCAGCTTTTACTGTATTCAACAGTATTTAATTGTAGCTTTGACTGTCGATTTTGCTGGATTTTGACTGTAGCCTCAACGTTCGCGGTGCTAGCGCGAAATTTATTCAGTCTAGCTGGTCCTGAATGCTAAGTGGCCCATTCAGTTCCGCCTGAATAGAAACCACAAATTATCACCGTTTTCGGATAAAGTTTGACAAGAAAGCAACTTATTAAAACATTAACAGGCTCCTCCGCTCGTACATCATCTTTCTATACATAAGATAATGTATATTAACATTGCACGCAAATCAAAATCCCTGTGTGCATGGCGGTCCTTGATAAGGAGGAGGGCAACTGCCTGTCTTATGCAAATGATCGGGCCGATTGGCGGCAGCGGGTGCGAGAATATCATGGCTGGCATAAACAGCTGCACGGGACAGACAGTAGACTCGACTCTCGAGTCCCTTGCCTTCTGTTCTCCTGCGTCTTTATGACTGCGCGGCCCGAGAGGAGATTTTTATAGGGCCTATTAAACTGCCTTCATCGGGACCTGGCGAGTCAGCTCATCCATTATCGGAGCCTGCTTTGCTCTGCATCACTTCCTGATCGTTATGTGCGGTAGATGGCTTTGACTCTTTGTTGCTGCTACTGGATTAGTGCTTTAGTGGCTTAGTGTATTAGTGTCTGTCTGTCTATCTTAGTGTCTAAGTGTCTGTCTGTCTGTCTATCTGTCTGTCTGTCTGTCTGTCTGTCTATCTTAGTATCTTCGTGTCTGTCTGTCTGTCTGTCTGTCTGTCTGTCTGTCTGTCTGTCTGTCTATCTTAGTATCTTCGTGTCTGTCTGTCTGTCTGTCTGTCTGTCTGTCTGTCTGTCTGTCTGTCTGTCTGTCTGTCTTAGTATCTTCGTGTCTGTCTGTCTGTCTGTCTGTCTGTCTGTCTGTCTGTCTGTCTGTCTGTCTGTCTGTCTGTCTGTCTGTCTGTCTGTCTGTCTGTCTGTCTGTCTATCTTAGTATCTTCGTGTCTGTCTGTCTGTCTGTCTGTCTGTCTGTCTGTCTGTCTGTCTATCTTAGTGTCTTTCTGTCTGTCTATCTGTCTGTCTTAGTGTCTTTCTGTCTTTCTGTCTGTGTGTGTGTCTGTCTGTCTGTCAGTCTCTCTGTGTGTGTGTGTGTGTGTGTCTGTCTGTCTTTCTGTCTGTCTGTCTGTGTGTGTGTGTGTGTGTGTGTGTGTGTGTGTGTGTGTGTGTGTGTCTGTCTGTCTGTCTGTCTGTGTGTGTGTGTTTGTGTCTGTCTGTCTGTCTGTCTGTGTGTGTGTGTGTGTCTGTCTGTCTGTCTGTCTGTCTTAGTGTCTGTCTGTCTGTCTGTCTGTCTGTCTGTCTGTCTGTCTGTCTGTCTGTCTGTCTGTCTGTCTGTCTTAGTTTCTGTCTGTCTGTCTGTCTGTCTGTCTGTCTGTCTGTCTGTCTGTCTGTCTGTCTGTCTGTCTGTCTGTCTGTCTGTCTGTCTGTCTGTGTGTGTTTCTGTCTGTCTGTCTGTCTGTCTTAGTGTCTGTCTGTCTGTCTGTCTGTCTGTCTGTCTGTCTGTCTGTGTGTGTTTCTGTCTGTCTGTCTGTCTGTCTGTCTGTCTGTCTGTCCCAACCCCAGAGCCCACAGCAGCCCAGCTCCATCAGCTGCAGATGCAGCATGGCAAAAATCTGAGCTCCGAGCTCAGCAGTTCCCGATGGAGAGCCAATATCAGCATTTTATTGGTGTCAGGGTGATCCGCAGAGCAGAAGGCTGGATAGTTTTAGTCGTCCAAAATTGACTGCATGAAAGTTCTCAGCCGCCCAGCTTCTCTGCCCATCATCAAACAGCAGATAAGAGAAATGAGTTCTCAAGTGATGGAGAGATTCGCCTGATGCTGCGGTGCAACGCCTCGCTTCCAGCCAGCGCGTCTTCATCGACTATTCATAGCTCCACTCATGCCGTCAGATTGGCCGATATCTGAAAATTAACCACTTGGCCGCGGCTGTCTGACTGAGCCTGTTGAAATCCCAGCTTCTGGATTCTGGCGAAAACTGTGAAAATACGCTTGTAATATGCGGACTTCTCTACTGCCAAGTAGCAATATCGAAAAATTATTTTTTTGTAGCAAAGAAAGGAAATTATATCGGTCGGTATATGCTTCGATGCTTACGAAGTTCGCTTATATAGTTAAAATTTTTATTCGCTCAAACTTCCATGATTCATTGATCTTGAAGGTCAAAATATTTTGCAACCGATTTTATTTGCATCATCGCTTCAACTTTAACTTCACCGGCGTCCCGGGCCGCCGGGCTTCAGCATGTGGTTGATCTGGTCCAGCAGCTCGGCGCCATACTCAGCGTCGCAATGACCGCCGAGGTCCAGGACACCGCAGGCCCGCTTGCTGCGGTGCGTAGGTTGGGGATTCTTTGTATTTTTCCCATATGGAAATCGAACCCGCGACCTTCCGAACAGCCAAACTTTCCCAATGTAGTTTTTCGCTAAGTTTAACTGAAAGAATGAAATCGAACCCCGGACCTTAGTCACAGAAGAGCTAGCAACCCCGCGGCTTTCTCGATGATGCTTCTTATTAAATTTGGCGAGTTGGAAATCGAACCCAGGACCTTCGGCATAGAAGGGAGACACGCTAGACCGCTTGTTTATACATTAAGCATCTTTAGAACTTTTTTTATTTTGATTCATGGGATTCGAACCCACGACCTTTCGAACAAACAAGCGACCCGCTAGACCGCCAAGCTACACGGACCCAGCTTCTCAGCGATGCACAGATGCCTATTAAATGCTTACCGCAGAGCCGTGACCTGCCGCCTGATGCCCTGCTTCAGAGAAAGGGCCTGCACCAGTAGGTTGGCCAGTTTGTGCAGATCTCTGCAATAGATTAAGTTAGGCACACATTAAATTACGTATATTTATGCAAGATGTTTCAGATATTTCAAGCTAGCAAATTACTTATCGGCCACGTTGATTGTGTGCAAAGCGTCGCGAGTTCGCAGCAGAAGATTCCGATACAAGGCGGCATTGTTGCTGCGGATGTTAAATATTGCCATTTTGTTATAAACGTGCTTATATTATAAATGTAGCAAAGGATACTACACTGATTTTGTTGAAATAGCTCGTAAAATAGTAACTTTTGCAGCAATTTTTAGAAAAGACGAATTAGTTAAGTTTTTTTCTTTTTTTAAGAAAAGCAATACCCCACTGTCAATGAATTCTAAGAAACGCAACTCCCCGGAGTCAATGAATTCTAAGAAACGCAACTCCCCGGAGTCAATGAATTCTTAGAAACGCAACTCCCCGGAGTCAATGAATTCTTAGAAACGCAACTCCCCGGAGTCAATGAATTCTAAGAAACGCAACTCCCCGGAGTCAATGAATTCTTAGAAACGCAACTCCCCGGAGTCAATGAATTCTAAGAAACTCAACTCCCCGGAGTCAATGAATTCTTAGAAACGCAACTCCCCAGAGTCAATGAATTCTAAGAAACGCAACTCCCCGGAGTCAATGAATTCTTAGAAACGCAACTCCCCGGAGTCAATGAATTCTAAGAAACGCAACTCCCCGGAGTCAATGAATTCTTAGAAACGCAACTCCCCGGAGTCAATGAATTCTAAGAAACGCAACTCCCCGTAGTCAATGAATTCTAAGAAACGCAACTCCCCGTAGTCAATGAATTCTAAGAAACGCAATGCCCCGTAGTCAATGAATTCTAAGAAACGCAACTCCCCGTAGTCAATGAATTCTAAGAAACGCAATAACCCGGAGTCAATGAATTCTAAGAAACGCAACTCCCCGTAGTCAATGAATTCTAAGAAACGCAACTCCCCGTAGTCAATGAATTCTAAGAAACGCAATGCCCCGTAGTCAATGAATTCTAAGAAACGCAACTCCCCGTAGTCAATGAATTCTAAGAAACGCAATAACCCGGAGTCAATGAATTCTAAGAAACGCAATAACCCGTAGTCCATGAAAACAAATTTTCAGTCAATCACCGTTGCAGCTTGTTGGCCCCGTCAGTCATGGACGACTGAACGGGCGGCATCGGAGTGGCAACGACCGCGGCTCCCAGAGACACCAGCGTCAAGGTCAAGATTGTCAGCGGGTTCATGATTGCGCTGTAGCGAATCTGTTGGTTGGAAGCGATGCAACTGTGACACAAAGGCGAAGCGCTGAAGGCAGGTGCAGAGCAGCTTTGCAATATGGCGAGCTGTCTTAAATAGCCGCGTCTCAGCGCAAACAGCTGGAGCACGGACCGATGCGAGAGATGTCTGAGCCAATATTTGCTGCAAGCGGCTTCAAAGATATCAACTTCTGCAGGCCTGTGTGCTACCTGCTGACAGTTCGATTTAATTAACGGGGGCAGCAACTGTGCTTTTTGTTGCTTTGAAAACGTGACCAGAGAGCAGGCAGATAACCGCAGGCGATTCGAAAAGTTTTTTTGATGAATTTATTGCTGCCGATTCTCAGCTGGAGTCGGCTGCCTAGGCTCCTTGTATCGTTCAGATTTTAATAGTAAATTACTTAACTAAGCTCATACTCCGCATGCCTACTGTTGAAGCTTATTTAAAGGATGGAAAAAATGCGAAGAAAGCTGCCATAAGATTTTTGTTTTGCTTTCAAAATTGATATGAGTTATTTTTATCAAAACAAAGTTTGAGCCTCAATATTTCGTATCTGTGTATTTATTTGCATTTCATGTATTGCTTTAGTACAAAAATTAGAAATGCTTAAGATTGTGTACCTGATATTTACAAAGAATATTATACATTCTTTGCTGTTGTTGCCTAAACAAAAATAGTACAGTAACAGCTGAGCAAATGCTTATTGCTACTAAAGCAATGATGCCCGAGACAGCGGAGATCATGGAATGACAGAATGTCAAGCACCGTCAATAAACGGCCAAAAATGATGCTAATTCGTGTGCGAGATAAAATACTGCACACCTGGGAACTCGTGCAGATGATGGAATCGTTGCAGGAAATGCCGTATGTATTTTGTATATCTTTGGCCAGGATCAAAAGCACAGGGCGAGCAAATATATAAAAACAACTTGGCATGATGTATCAGCAATGCATATAACAGGAACATAAAACCTTAGAATGGACGACTGGCGGGATAGGCACAGAACAGCTGTGAGAGGTGAGATAAACACCTTAGAATAGATGAGCTGAGATAGACACCATAGAATAGATGAGCTGAGATAGACACCATAGAATAGATGAGCTGAGATAGACACCATAGAATAGATGAGCTGAGATAGACACCATAGAATAGATGAGGGATGAGATGGACACCATAGAATAGATTAGCTGAGATAGACACCATAGAATAGATGAGCTGAGATAGACACCATAGAATAGATGAGCTGAGCTAGACACCATAGAATAGATTAGCTGAGATAGACACAAAAGAATAGATGAGCTGAGATAGACACCATAGAATAGATGAGGGATGAGATAGACACCACAGAATAGATGAGCTGAGATAGACACCATAGAATAGATTAGGGATGAGATGGACACCATGAAATAGATGAAGGATGAGATAGACACCATATAATAGATTATCTGATATGGACACCATAAAATAGATTAGGAATAAGATTGACACCATAGAATAGATAAGAGATGAGATAGACACCATATAATAGATGAGAGATGAGATAGACACCATAGAATAGATGAGGGATGAGAAAGACACCATATAATAGATGAGAGATGAGATAGCACCATAGAATAGATGAGAGATGAGATAGACACCATAGAGTAGATGAGAGATGAGATTGACACCCATAGAATAGATGAGATAGACACCATATAATAGATGAGAGATGAGATTGACACCATAGAATAGATGAGAGATGAGATAGACACCGAAGAATAGATAAGAGATGAGATTGACACCCATAGAATAGATGGGAGATGAGATAGACACTAATAGACGTAATAGAATAAATGAAGGGTGAGAAAAGCACCATAAAATAGATTTTTAATACGGGTAATACGAGCACTAAAAATGCTGCTACATGTTAGCCTTTGACTAGCCAAGGCAGCACGCAACAGCAATGCAGCCTATGTCCCTAGTATCTAATCCCAGCCTTATTCTAGAAGTGTTCCTGATGAAGCTCAGCCGTAAACAAACACTTGCTAATTAAGCTGCCGTGTCGCAAACCTTCCACGGTTGCCGATCGAATTCGAACGAATATTTTTACTTTGATGTGGAAACCTGAAATATGGGAAAGTAATAAAACTGTTGACGATAATAGCTGGCGGATCGATGAAGAAGGGTGAGATTCTCAGGGTCAGGTAGAAGTGAGGGGTGAGATTCTCAGGGTCAGCTAGAAGTGAGGGGTGAGATTCTCAGGGTCAGGTAGAAGGGCAGAGTGAGATTCTCGGGGTCAGGTAGAAGTGAGGGGTGAGATTCTCAGGGTCAGATAGAAGGGCAGAGTGAGATTCTCAGGGTCAGATAGAAGGGCAGAGTGAGATTCTCAGGGTCAGATAGAAGGGCAGAGTGAGATTCTCAGGGTCAGGTAGAAGAAAGAGAAGTGAGATTCTCAGGGTCAGGTAGAAGTGAGGGGTGAGATTCTCAGGGTCAGGTAGAAGTGAGGGGTGAGATTCTCAGGGTCAGCTAGAAGTGAGGGGTGAGATTCTCAGGGTCAGGTAGAAGAAAGAGAAGTGAGATTCTCAGGGTCAGGTAGAAGTGAGGGGTGAGATTCTCAGGGTCAGGTAGAAGGGCAGAGTGAGATTCTCAGGGTCAGGTAGAAGGGCAGAGTGAGATTCTCAGGATCAGGTAGAAGGGCAGAGTGAGATTCTCAGGATCAGGTAGAAGAGAAAAGTGAGATTCTCAGGGTCAGGTAGAAGAGACAAGTGAGATTCTCAGGATCAGGTAGAAGGGCAGAGTGAGATTATCAGGATCAGGTAGAAGTGAGGGGTGAGATTCTCAGGGTCAGATAGAAGGGCAGAGTGAGATTCTCAGGGTCAGATAGAAGGGCAGAGTGAGATTCTCAGGGTCAGATAGAAGGGCAGAGTGAGATTCTCAGGGTCAGATAGAAGGGCAGAGTGAGATTCTCAGGGTCAGATAGAAGGGCAGAGTGAGATTCTCAGGGTCAGATAGAAGGGCAGAGTGAGATTCTCAGGGTCAGGTAGAAGAAAGAGAAGTGAGATTCTCAGGGTCAGGTAGAAGTGAGGGGTGAGATTCTCAGGGTCAGGTAGAAGGGCAGAGTGAGATTCTCAGGGTCAGGTAGAAGGGCAGAGTGAGATTCTCAGGATCAGGTAGAAGGGCAGAGTGAGATTCTCAGGATCAGGTAGAAGTGAGGGGTGAGATTCTCAGGGTCAGATAGAAGGGCAGAGTGAGATTCTCAGGGTCAGATAGAAGGGCAGAGTGAGATTCTCAGGGTCAGATAGAAGGGCAGAGTGAGATTCTCAGGGTCAGATAGAAGGGCAGAGTGAGATTCTCAGGGTCAGATAGAAGGGCAGAGTGAGATTCTCAGGGTCAGATAGAAGGGCAGAGTGAGATTCTCAGGGTCAGGTAGAAGAAAGAGAAGTGAGATTCTCAGGGTCAGGTAGAAGTGAGGGGTGAGATTCTCAGGGTCAGGTAGAAGGGCAGAGTGAGATTCTCAGGGTCAGGTAGAAGGGCAGAGTGAGATTCTCAGGATCAGGTAGAAGGGCAGAGTGAGATTCTCAGGATCAGGTAGAAGAGAAAAGTGAGATTCTCAGGGTCAGGTAGAAGAGACAAGTGAGATTCTCAGGATCAGGTAGAAGAGACAAGTGAGATTCTCAGGATCAGGTGGAAGGGCAGAGTGAGATTCTCAGGGTCAGGTAGAAGGGCAGAGTGAGATTCTCAGGATCAGGTAGAAGAGATAAGTGAGATTCTCAAGATCAGGTAGAAGAGAAAAGTGAGATTCTCAGGATCAGGTAGAGAAGTGTGAGCCCAATTGAAATAAAAATCGGGTACTTACAAAGCACACAGAGGCGCGCTCGCATTGCAGAACAGGATAGAATGTCATATCATAATTTCCGATTCGCACAGAAAAGCCTAAAAAAATAATATTAGCTATTATTTATTACTACATTTACTAGTGAAAAAAATGAATCAATAAAGAATGACCTACCTTCAGCCTGTCAGTGAGCCGTTGGTTCAGGATCAGTACAGCTCGGCCGGACCTAAAAGAGAACCTGAAAACGGGAAGCTTAAGAAAAAATAAGAGAAATGCAGCTCAAAATAAGAGAAATTGCTGTTCAAAATGCACAGGAGGATTAAATGAAAAATGCATACCAGATTATACGCTCGTAAGTACAGGAAAATATTGCTGATTTAACATGTTAAAGACGGGTGTTCATACTACTGAAAACAGCTGGTAGTGAGTGGCGATAATTTGCAGCATAATTAAAAAATATTACAGTAGAAAAAAGTAATATCAGTAAAATTCAAGGGTAGAAGCATTTGTGTAAACTTCTGAACAGCTTAACATCCCCCGGTTTACAACCCGATAATTCCCCGGTTTACAACCCGATAATTCCCCGGTTTACAACCCGATAATTCCCCGGTTTAAAACCCGATAATTCCCCGGTTTACAACCCAATAATTCCCCAGCTTACAGCCAGACGATTCACCGGTTTACAACCCGATAATTCCCCGTTTTACAACCCGATAATTCCCCGGTTTACAACCCGATAATTCCCCGCCGGTTTACAGCCCGATAATTCCCCGCCGGTTTACAACCCGATAATTCCCCGGTTTACAACCCGATAGTTCCCCGGTTTATAACCAGATAATTCTCAAGCTTACAGCCAGACGATTCCCCGGTTTATAACCCGATAATTCCCCGGTTTACAACCCGATAATTCCCCGGTTTACAACCCGATAATTCCCCGGTTTACAACCCGATAATTCCCCAGTCTACAGCCCGATAATTCCCTAGTTTTAAACCAGACAATTCCCCAGTTTACAACCAGACAATATCTCCGTTTAAAACAGACAATTCTCAGTTTACAATTAGATGATTCCAGTTTACAACCAGACAATTCCACAGGAAATTACTAACAAGACAGCCAAACGCCACTCTCACAACCAAGAGACAAATTTCAGTCCTATAGAAGCCTACAAAAGCCTATAAAAACTGCTTGTTAAAATGCACAGTATTGAATGAAAAATACATACTAAATAAAAATACAGGAAAATATTGTTGATTAAACAAGTTAAAGACAGTTTTTCATACTACTAAAAGCAGCTAATAGTGAGCGATGATTTAAAAAAAGTTGAACCTAAATAATGCCAATAAAAAGTTGGGTAGGAATATGATTAACCATCTGAGCAAACTTTTAAAACAGGTTAACAGGAAAATTGCTTACAACCAGAAAATTACCCAGTTTACAATCAGACAATTACCCAGTTTACAATCAGACAATTACCCAGTTTACAATCAGACAATTACCCAGTTTACAATCAGACAATTACCCAGTTTACAAACAGATAATTACCCGGTTTACAACCCGATAATTCCCCTGTTTACAAACAGATAATTACCCGGTTTACAACCCGATAATTCCCCTGTTTACAAACAGATAATTACCCGGTTTACAACCCGATAATTCCCCTGTTTACAAACAGATAATTACCCGGTTTACAACCCGATAATTCCCCTGTTTACAAACAGATAATTACCCGGTTTACAACCCGATAATTCCCCTGTTTACAAACAGATAATTACCCGGTTTACAAACTGATAATTCCCCTGTTTACAACCAGATAACTCCCTACTTTACAACCAGACAATACCCCAAGAAATTAATAACAAGACAGCCAAACGCCAAATTTCAGTCCTATAGAAACCTACAAACCCCCTATAAAAACCTACGTTTAAAAGTATCAGTAAAACAAATAACATTTACCAGTAGTTTAAATTATTATTGAGACCAGCTATATGCAAAGTAGATGATGGCTTCAAACGGATAACAGCAAGCAAAAAACGCCTTTATTCGCACACAAGCTACTGAAAGCGGCACATAAGAAATTTTGGAACTTTAGCAGAAACTGACAAATATTTAGACAGAGCGACACGCGATACAACAGCAAAAGAAAGTACTTTTATGCGATGTACTTCTGTTAAAGTTGATTTGTTTTCTATTTAGTTTTTCCAGAATTTTTTGTTCTCTTAATTTCCTGGAAAGAAAATAAGTATTTTACATGTAAAATATATAATATTATATATTAATCGCGGCTCAGTCACTGAACACCAAGACTAGGGAAGATTGTGTTTGGAAAGGAATTTTAAAAAACGTTATTTATAGCAAAACAGGATAAAGAGTTGATTAAAACAAATCAGGACAGTAAGCAAATGGTTCAGATGAAATAAGTTAATTATTTAGCATAGGGTCAGCTGCAGTTGGTAGCCTTTCAGGTGCGCTCTGAAAGAAACAAAGGAGTCATGAAATTTGTAAGTACAATGCAATCTTTGAGAGAACAAATATAAATATTCTCATCAATTACCGATTGAATCTCTGAAGAAACTCTTGCGCATGCTCAGGATAGCAGAATGTGATGTAAGCCTGGCCATTGTTGGGGTACACTTGGCAGTTCTGAGGGTTTCGGAGGCTTAGCTTAGTTAGTAACTGGCCCAGTTTCAGTCCGGTGTACAGGCGCGCACCTCAGCTACCCCTTGAGTCGGAGGTAGACAGTCCGACTCAGCTACCCCTTCAGCTACATCTATAGACACTCAGCAACCCCTTCAGCTACATCTATAGACACTCAGCAACCCCTTCAGCTACATCTATAGACACTCAGCAACCCCTTCAGCTACATCTATAGACACTCAGCTACCCCTTCAGCTACATCTATAGACACTCAGCAACCCCTTCAGCTACATCTATAGACACTCAGCTACCCCTTCAGCTACATCTATAGACACTCAGCTACCTCTTCAGCTACATCTATAGACACTCAGCTACCCCTTCAGCTACATCTATAGACACTCAGCTACCCATTCAGCTACATCTATAGACACTCAGCTACCCCTTCAGCTACATCTATAGACACTCAGCTACCCCTTCAGCTACATCTATAGACACTCAGCTACCCCTGCAGCTACCATTTATCAACACTCAGCAATCATTTATACACTCAGCCTCCCACATCCTACTTAGCTACATCTAAAGACACTCAGCAACCATTTATACTCGTACAGTCAGCTAACCCTTCAGCTACCCTTAATCAACACTCAGCAACCATTTATACACTCAGCTACCCCTTCAACTACATCTATAGACACTCAACTACCCCTTCAGCTACATCTATAGACACTCAGCTACCCCTTCAGCTACATCTATAGAAACTCAGCTACCCCTTCAGCTACATCTATAGACACTCAGCTACCCCTGCAGCTACATCTATAGACACTCAGCTACCCCTGCAGCTACATCTATAGACACTCAGCTACCCCTGCAGCTACATCTATAGACACTCAGCTACCCCTGCAGCTACCCTTTATCAACACTCAGCAATCATTTATACACTCAGCCTCCCACATCCTACTTAGCTACATCTAAAGACACTCAGCAACCATTTATACTCGTACAGTCAGCTAACCCTTCAGCTACCCTTAATCAACACTCAGCAACCATTTATACACTCAGCTACCCCACTACTAAGGGATTCCGTATGGCTTGATTTTGGAGGTGGGGTGGGTGTCAACCCTCCTCGCCTCTCATTGGCTGGCGCCCCGATCACTAGGTGATCGATACCCGTATCGATATCGGCGACTCGAACCCGCGACCCTCCCCAGCCGCAGGCGCACCTACCGATATTAGATCCCAATAAATCAATCAGATCCCAAATCAATCAGATCCCAAATCAATCAGATCCCAAGCGCACCCTCCCGAGCCGCAGGCGCCCATGCAGCAGGCGCCCATGCCGCAGGCACCCGAGTGTACACTCTCCCGATATGTGTGTACACCGATATGTAGTCATCGATACGGGCCTCTTCCCCTCTCTCACCTACATCTCAACTAGCGAAATCGAACCCAGGTCGCGCCCATACTAGGACACTACACGGTTGTGGGGTATAGGGAGCGAGAAGTTTCAACCCTAACGCTGACGCAGCCCTGTACAGTGAGAGTGTACGGGCAGAGAGGGGTGGGGCGGACAGAGAACCAGCCACTAGGTTGTTATACTGTTGAAGCATAGGGAGCGAGAAGTTTTAACCCCGATGCTGACGCAGCCCTGTACACTGAGCGTGTACGGGCAGAGGGTGGGTGGAAAGAGATGTGAATAACACAGCCTGCTGCAGGAGCCGGATAGAGAGGCGCATGCTAGGACAGAGAGGTAGTGTGAGTCACACACACCCCACAGAGAAAGCCATACAGAGGATAGAGAGCTCCCTCCCCAGTTGCAGGGGACAGAGAGGCAGGCAGGGTATGCAGGGGCATGCGAACCGTCAAGGGGCCACGCGAGGATAGAGTGGAGGAGCAGAGATGTGTTTGGACAGAGAGCCAGCCACGTGTGCGTAGTGTGAGGGAACAGAAACATATGGAGCAGGAGGGAGATAGGAAGCAAACGCGCAGGGTAAGGGAGCCATGCAGCAGGGAGCAGTGTACAGTGAGACACGGGCAGGGGTGGAGCCGTGCGTGGACAGAGCTGAACGGCACGGTCAGCTGCAGGAATAGGATGATAGAGAGGCGCGGAGGGGGACAGAGAGCAGTGTGCAGGGTAGGCAGCCACGCAGGCTGGGGAACAGAGAGGCGCGTGTCAGCCAGTTACAGCCCGGGACAGAGAAGTATGAAGGGGGGCCTGGGACAGAGAAGTATGAAGGGGGCCTGGGACAGAGTTGCGAGCAAGGCACAGAGAGAGGTAGGGTCCGGTAGCTATGTATAGGCAGGGACCCACGCGAGGGCAGGACAGGGCATGCAAGGCATGCAAATTACATGCAAGGGCAGTGAGGTGTGCGCGGAGGGAGACAGAGAGCAGTGTGTAGGGGTAGGTAACAGCAAACTTTAGTAGAGGCGCGTGCGGGGACGGAGAAACCAGTCTGAACGTACAGAGACGTTACAGAGAGGTACACAAACAGAGACCAAAGCGGGCAGAGCACGTGTAGGGACAGAGACGTGAGGGAGAATAGACCAAAACACGCTATGTATTTTCAAAAGTTGGTTTTAGTGCAGCATATTTAATAGCGGGTAGTATAATAGTATGTACATAGTAGGTATAATGGTAGTAATAATAGTAAGTATATTAGCCCAAAAGGTAGGCTAAAACAGGCTAAACTGTGTGTACGCATCCTCATCACCCCACAAGCCCCCTCTCCCGCCAGACTCACTCTTCCATACCCTCCTGTATTGCTGTATGAAGGAAAATATAGTGTAAAAATACAGATCTTAACCGTCAGACCGCTGAAATCAGGGCACACTAGAGGGGTTTCGGGGTCTGCATGCTCTATGTAAGCTGTTTCAATTATGTTTTGAAAAAACTAGGGGCTTAAATACAACGTTTTATTCAAAAAGTAGGTTATTTTAATGAAATAGCTGACACAATCATTGTCGAGAGTAGAAATTTTTATAAGAAACCAGGCATTTTAGCAAAAATAAACCTTCAAACCACATAAAATTGAATAAAAAGCAGACATTTTCAATTATAAACCGCAAGTATTTTAATAGAAAAGTAAGCAAACAAGGCACAAAACCAGCAAATTTTACCTTTTTATTTTAATGTTACTGATAAGGTAGAGAGTAGAAACTTGTGAGCTGTACGGAGTTAGAAAGTATTAACCATTATGTATCGTATGAATTATTAGTTCAGTACCAGCCATTGGTCAAGCGAGCATTTATGAAGTTATTATGAGTGATGAAGGGATAGAGAGCTATATACAGGAAGACAGTATCCTTCTAAACCACCACGAACAGATTGCTAATAGAGATAAGCTTTGTCTGTGTGCAGTATGAGTAAGCGAAGGCGGGGCAAATACTTTTCCACATGCCGGACAGAACAGTATTGTGCTAGGATTTCTCTCGAAATCACGGTACGTTACTAGTTTTTATCACACCATCCAGATGCGTCAACTAGTCAGCAGTAGTCATTTATATGTTATTAGAACTTACAAACCCAGGTCAAGTAAATATTACAAAGAGTATATTACGTACACACGCCAACTCCGAATACCAAGCCATACTAGTCTACTTGCAGTGCTCCTGGAGGGAAGGGACGGCGGGGTGTACACCGGCAGGGTGGGCGTCCAGCGAGTGTACATCTGACAGGATGGGTGTTCAGCAAGTGTACATCTGACAGGGTGGGCGTTCAGCAAGTGTACCTTCAGCGTCGAGTAGGTGTACACCCGTCAGTGGGGAACTCCACCCCTCCCACCAATGTCGTGTGCATGCGGTTAGTCAGTATAGTGGTGGGGTAGACGGTGCAGGAAGGAAACCCAGATGCTGACGCTGCCCTGTACAGCGAGCAACCAGCCCCCTGTAGCAGGGGGGGACAGAGAGTGCGTGGAGGCAGTAGGAGATAGAGGACGCTACCCGGCATGTCGCAGCACGCGGCGCGGGACAGAGGCAGTGTGTAAGTCACCCCCGCGGAGAGAGCTCCCCTGGCAGGAGGCGCGGGACAGAGAGGCGGTGAATCACACCCCACGGAGAGAGCCGTACAACGAGCTTCCCCACCCGAGTCCGGTAAATATTACAGAGTATTACGTGCACACACCAGCCCTGAATACCAAGCCATACTAGTCTATCTGCAGTGCTCCCAGAGGGAAGGGATGGTCAGGAGTTACACACCAAGAATGCATTCATACAAAGAGTACACAACTCGAGCCCAGACACCAAGTCACAGTCTACTTACAGTAGAGATGGTAGATTAATAGCAAGATTATATTACAATTAGACCTCTCTAGCACATGAGGAGTGAAATTCAATAATAATTGAATTCAATAATAATACAACATTTAGACGTAGTAATTTAATTACAAAATACCACTAACACTGAGCCAACGAATTGTAGGTTACAAAGGAGTTGCCACTCATATGGAAAGCCAGTATAATGCAGGTGTGTATTATTAAAACATAGACAAAAACGATGCAGACGTATATACACACTATTGATTTTGTACATGTACATTTCGGCATATTACCACACATCGCGGGCACATATTATATATCGGGGGATAGGTTAAAATACACACATCGTAGATGTAGAAGCAGACACAATGCAGGAAAATTATGATACGAGTGTACATATTAGTGCGTAAAAGTATCATATTATGACACCCTGTAGCACATATTGACATAATGCAGGGGAAAATATTGACAGAAATAGTACACAATTGTAGAGGTAACAACCAGCCAACTAGTAAGGGCATCCAGCACTTGTTCAGGTTTTTTTTATTTCGAGACGAGTGTCATGCCCCCGCAAGAGATCTTATCAGAAATTTGTTGAACTCCACTGCAACTCTCCCAGAGCCTCCAAATGGGAGTTTTAACACTTGAGGGGATCCCGCTCAATGTACAGTGCGGACGGAGAGGGGTAACAGAAAGCGCTGCATCAGACCGCGGAGCTGCATTCCTCCCCGAGGTAGGCGCGTCAGCTCCCACTCCTCATTTAACCATCAAGTAAACTAAAGAAGTCAAGCAGAAAGCCTTACAATCACCCGCAACCAGCACAAGTAAGAGTACTTTCCACTAGAGAGCCATAGTGCAAGATTCGCGAGCCAAGTTGAAGAAGCACACCAAATTACACTAAAGACATATGTATTAAAAAGCATACCGGCACCTCTACAAAAACACAGTATGTACCGATTAAAGTTGCTTTTGGTGCAGTGTATTTAATAAAAAGCAGGTACCTAACACAAAAGTAGGCATCAATGCAGTGCACGGGCTAAACTGTATTTACAAACGCAGGGCAACGAACTACACACAATGTAGCGCATAGACATAATTGTACACATAAATGTACGCAATCTCCGGTATATAGGACCAAATGTACGCAAATGTACACAATGCACACAAACACACACACACTCAGGCGCATCCTGCAGCGCATCCTGCAGCACCGATCGCCGCAGGCGATGGCGCCATCGGCAGGAAGCTCTTGCTGTGAATACGCCTGAGTGTGTGTGTGTTTGTGTACATTGTGTACATTTGCGTACATTTGGTCCTATATACCGGAAATTGCGTACATTTATGTGTACAATTATGTCTATGCGCTACATTGTGTGTAGTTCGTTGCCCTGCGTTTGTAAATACAGTTTAGCCCGTGCACTGCATTGATGCCTACTTTTGTGTTAGGTACCTGCTTTTTATTAAATACACTGCACCAAAAGCAACTTTAATCGGTACATACTGTGTTTTTGTAGAGGTGCCGGTATGCTTTTTAATACATATGTCTTTAGTGTAATTTGGTGTGCTTCTTCAACTTGGCTCGCGAATCTTGCACTATGGCTCTCTAGTGGAAAGTACTCTTACTTGTGCTGGTTGCGGGTGATTGTAAGGCTTTCTGCTTGACTTCTTTAGTTTACTTGATGGTTAAATGAGGAGTGGGAGCTGACGCGCCTACCTCGGGGGAGGAATGCAGCTCCGCGGTCTGATGCAGCGCTTTCTGTTACCCCTCTCCGTCCGCACTGTACATTGAGCGGGATCCCCTCAAGTGTTAAAACTCCCATTTGGAGGCTCTGGGAGAGTTGCAGTGGAGTTCAACAAATTTCTGATAAGATCTCTTGCGGGGGCATGACACTCGTCTCGAAATAAAAAAACCTGAACAAGTGCTGGATGCCCTTACTAGTTGGCTGGTTGTTACCTCTACAATTGTGTACTATTTCTGTCAATATTTTCCCCTGCATTATGTCAATATGTGCTACAGGGTGTCATAATATGATACTTTTACGCACTAATATGTACACTCGTATCATAATTTTCCTGCATTGTGTCTGCTTCTACATCTACGATGTGTGTATTTTAACCTATCCCCCGATATATAATATGTGCCCGCGATGTGTGGTAATATGCCGAAATGTACATGTACAAAATCAATAGTGTGTATATACGTCTGCATCGTTTTTGTCTATGTTTTAATAATACACACCTGCATTATACTGGCTTTCCATATGAGTGGCAACTCCTTTGTAACCTACAATTCGTTGGCTCAGTGTTAGTGGTATTTTGTAATTAAATTACTACGTCTAAATGTTGTATTATTATTGAATTCAATTATTATTGAATTTCACTCCTCATGTGCTAGAGAGGTCTAATTGTAATATAATCTTGCTATTAATCTACCATCTCTACTGTAAGTAGACTGTGACTTGGTGTCTGGGCTCGAGTTGTGTACTCTTTGTATGAATGCATTCTTGGTGTGTAACTCCTGACCATCCCTTCCCTCTGGGAGCACTGCAGATAGACTAGTATGGCTTGGTATTCAGGGCTGGTGTGTGCACGTAATACTCTGTAATATTTACCGGACTCGGGTGGGGAAGCTCGTTGTACGGCTCTCTCCGTGGGGTGTGATTCACCGCCTCTCTGTCCCGCGCCTCCTGCCAGGGGAGCTCTCTCCGCGGGGGTGACTTACACACTGCCTCTGTCCCGCGCCGCGTGCTGCGACATGCCGGGTAGCGTCCTCTATCTCCTACTGCCTCCACGCACTCTCTGTCCCCCCCTGCTACAGGGGGCTGGTTGCTCGCTGTACAGGGCAGCGTCAGCATCTGGGTTTCCTTCCTGCACCGTCTACCCCACCACTATACTGACTAACCGCATGCACACGACATTGGTGGGAGGGGTGGAGTTCCCCACTGACGGGTGTACACCTACTCGACGCTGAAGGTACACTTGCTGAACGCCCACCCTGTCAGATGTACACTTGCTGAACACCCATCCTGTCAGATGTACACTCGCTGGACGCCCACCCTGCCGGGTGTACACCCCGCCGTCCCTTCCCTCCAGGAGCACTGCAAGTAGACTAGTATGGCTTGGTATTCGGAGTTGGCGTGTGTACGTAATATACTCTTTGTAATATTTACTTGACCTGGGTTTGTAAGTTCTAATAACATATAAATGACTACTGCTGACTAGTTGACGCATCTGGATGGTGTGATAAAAACTAGTAACGTACCGTGATTTCGAGAGAAATCCTAGCACAATACTGTTCTGTCCGGCATGTGGAAAAGTATTTGCCCCGCCTTCGCTTACTCATACTGCACACAGACAAAGCTTATCTCTATTAGCAATCTGTTCGTGGTGGTTTAGAAGGATACTGTCTTCCTGTATATAGCTCTCTATCCCTTCATCACTCGTAATAACTTCATAAATGCTCGCTTGACCAATGGCTGGTACTGAACTAATAATTCATACGATACATAATGGTTAATACTTTCTAACTCCGTACAGCTCACAAGTTTCTACTCTCTACCTTATCAGTAACATTAAAATAAAAAGGTAAAATTTGCTGGTTTTGTGCCTTGTTTGCTTACTTTTCTATTAAAATACTTGCGGTTTATAATTGAAAATGTCTGCTTTTTATTCAATTTTATGTGGTTTGAAGGTTTATTTTTGCTAAAATGCCTGGTTTCTTATAAAAATTTCTACTCTCGACAATGATTGTGTCAGCTATTTCATTAAAATAACCTACTTTTTGAATAAAACGTTGTATTTAAGCCCCTAGTTTTTTCAAAACATAATTGAAACAGCTTACATAGAGCATGCAGACCCCGAAACCCCTCTAGTGTGCCCTGATTTCAGCGGTCTGACGGTTAAGATCTGTATTTTTACACTATATTTTCCTTCATACAGCAATACAGGAGGGTATGGAAGAGTGAGTCTGGCGGGAGAGGGGGCTTGTGGGGTGATGAGGATGCGTACACACAGTTTAGCCTGTTTTAGCCTACCTTTTGGGCTAATATACTTACTATTATTACTACCATTATACCTACTATGTACATACTATTATACTACCCGCTATTAAATATGCTGCACTAAAACCAACTTTTGAAAATACATAGCGTGTTTTGGTCTATTCTCCCTCACGTCTCTGTCCCTACACGTGCTCTGCCCGCTTTGGTCTCTGTTTGTGTACCTCTCTGTAACGTCTCTGTACGCTCAGACTGGTTTCTCCGTCCCCGCACGCGCCTCTACTAAAGTTTGCTGTTACCTACCCCTACACACTGCTCTCTGTCTCCCTCCGCGCACACCTCACTGCCCTTGCATGTAATTTGCATGCCTTGCATGCCCTGTCCTGCCCTCGCGTGGTCCCTGCCTATACATAGCTACCGGACCCTACCTCTCTCTGTGCCTTGCTCGCAACTCTGTCCCAGGCCCCCTTCATACTTCTCTGTCCCAGGCCCCCTTCATACTTCTCTGTCCCGGGCTGTAACTGGCTGACACGCGCCTCTCTGTTCCCCAGCCTGCGTGGCTGCCTACCCTGCACACTGCTCTCTGTCCCCCTCCGCGCCTCTCTATCATCCTATTCCTGCAGCTGACCGTGCCGTTCAGCTCTGTCCACGCACGGCTCCACCCCTGCCCGTGTCTCACTGTACACTGCTCCCTGCTGCATGGCTCCCTTACCCTGCGCGTTTGCTTCCTATCTCCCTCCTGCTCCATATGTTTCTGTTCCCTCACACTACGCACACGTGGCTGGCTCTCTGTCCAAACACATCTCTGCTCCTCCACTCTATCCTCGCGTGGCCCCTTGACGGTTCGCATGCCCCTGCATACCCTGCCTGCCTCTCTGTCCCCTGCAACTGGGGAGGGAGCTCTCTATCCTCTGTATGGCTTTCTCTGTGGGGTGTGTGTGACTCACACTACCTCTCTGTCCTAGCATGCGCCTCTCTATCCGGCTCCTGCAGCAGGCTGTGTTATTCACATCTCTTTCCACCCACCCTCTGCCCGTACACGCTCAGTGTACAGGGCTGCGTCAGCATCGGGGTTAAAACTTCTCGCTCCCTATGCTTCAACAGTATAACAACCTAGTGGCTGGTTCTCTGTCCGCCCCACCCCTCTCTGCCCGTACACTCTCACTGTACAGGGCTGCGTCAGCGTTAGGGTTGAAACTTCTCGCTCCCTATACCCCACAACCGTGTAGTGTCCTAGTATGGGCGCGACCTGGGTTCGATTTCGCTAGTTGAGATGTAGGTGAGAGAGGGGAAGAGGCCCGTATCGATGACTACATATCGGTGTACACACATATCGGGAGAGTGTACACTCGGGGTGCCTGCGGCATGGGCGCCTGCTGCATGGGCGCCTGCGGCTCGGGAGGGTGCGCTTGGGATCTGATTGATTTGGGATCTGATTGATTTGGGATCTGATTGATTTATTGGGATCTAATATCGGTAGGTGCGCCTGCGGCTGGGGAGGGTCGCGGGTTCGAGTCGCCGATATCGATACGGGTATCGATCACCTAGTGATCGGGGCGCCAGCCAATGAGAGGCGAGGAGGGTTGACACCCACCCACCTCCAAATCAAGCC